>SSHR01000667.1:0-98897 GCA_006518225.1 Fusarium neocosmosporiellum | reverse complement strand
GGCGAGGTGATATTAACCCGCAACTATAATGAACGGCTGGATCGCCTACCCTTCCGCATTGATCGCCTAGATAATAGTAGCCCATTCCCGATTTCCAGGCTGGACTGATTTTGGCCTTCCACGCCTCTCTGCGCCTATAACCACCATTCCGCTTATAATCATACCTATCATAAAGCCGGTCTCATCAAAGTTATAGATATCGGCGAGGGTAATACCATATTTCGCGATCGTATTCGCTACGAGGGTAAATCAATTGCGAATAATAATCGGATCTTCGCATTTAGCCCTCTGATAGTCATACTTACGAAAGAAACGCGTCTTAAGGTCTAGATGCCGCTTAACGAAGTTAGAGGCCCATCGCTTGCCAATAGGTAATGCATCGCGGTCAGTAAGCAATCGGTTCGCCATTTCTTCAACACCACGCAGTCTCGGGGGAAACCCTCGCGAATCTAGGTCAAGGATGAATTGAATAATGATCTGTTCCTCTAGATCAGATAGCTTGCGTGATTTAGGGATAGAATCGCGTTGAGATTGAATGCCCTTCTGTCGGCGACGGAGCCTATGCTCGTTGATCTCATAGGTTGTTGCAGCACGTCGGATACTTAATGTTGGGTCATTTTGAAGGGCTTGAAGGGCAAGAAGCGTTCTTGCTTCAATATTTGATTGTGGCATCTTTAATGCTTGAGAATTGATTGATTAGATGAAAGAAGGAGAAATTGAGGGATTTTTGCGACGCTCGCTTGTCTGCGACGCTCGCTTATCACAAACGTTATATTTTTAGAATAAGTAGCCTCGATAGATATAGAGGGCTTTATTTTAATATAATTATTGCGTTTAAGGAAGCATAAGACCTAGTTATATCCGATAAATCTATCCTTACGTTCGGGGTTGATTATCTCTTATATAATCTCGTGGACTTCACGCCTTGAGGGGGCCTGGCCGGCGGCTTCTTCTTTAAGAATATAATTAGCGAGGAGTTTCTCTTATATGGGCGATAGTAGCTATACTTATTTTTGCGTTTTATATGCATTTTATGCGCCCTTTTTACGAGTATTTATCAAGGACTCGCTTTTACTATACTACTTTGCGAGTTTATGAATTGCTTCATTATTTGCGTGCCTTTCGAGAATTTCTACATACATCATATCTTCTTCTTTTCTTAAAGCAGCCATAGTGAAAATTTAAGTCAATTTGGATAAAAATTGATAATATTGTAGAGGAGTGTGTAGGAAGCAAGTATGGAAATGCGTCGCGATGTGGGTGCGCGTAAGGGGGGTTGTGTTAGAAATGGGGCACGGATCACGATCATCNNCGTCGCTCCTTTAGATAGAGAAGGCAAGCTTCAATCCAATCTCTTCCGACCACACTCAATGTTGCACACCTATAACTCGCGAGAGGTTGCGCGTAAGGGTGGGTCGCCACGTTAGGCTTTGATTACTTTTGCTGACTATATCAGTAAAATGCTTAACTAATCAGCTTAGCTATAGCTGACCAAGTGTATGCTGGTTACACCAGAGTGTGTGCTCGATAATCAAAGCCTTATTTAGTCTCAGCCCAGTCTTAGCTCTCACCCTGGCTCAGCTCCGCTTACCAAAGACCAACTTCCCATCTGTAGCCCTTCCACTTCCTCGGCCCATGTCCAGCATGTCTTGGCGTAGGACTACACCCGTCAACTAGCCCAACTCTCCTACTAAACCTCAGTCTCCCTAGGCTATTACCTCAGATCGCAAGTTGTTGTAGATCTTGCTCCGAGAAAAGCTGCAGCTCTGCTTCTACCGTTTCCGGATGAAGTGCCTCGCGAGTGACGTAAAAGCCAAACCCAGCTGGATTCTGCCCTTGAGCGTAATTCGCCGTAATGGGACTTCTATTCAGCAGACTAATAGCCCAAGACTTTGCCTCAGGCTCCGTTTCTAGAACGCTCAGTGCCATCCCAACCGGGAAGAGGTATAAGAAGGTGGACTCCTTGCTTCGACTATGATGACGAGTCACCCACTCGAAAGCGCGGAGGATCTCCATAGCGGGATCTCGAACTGAGACTGAAGCACCTGGCCTTCGAAGTGGTTCGAAGCCTAGGTATTTGATAGAGGCTTCGGCGGGTGTGGCGGTTGTAGCGCAGGTTTCGATGCGTTGACTCGCGCCAAGAGGGTCCATCTTCCACAGGAGTGCAAGCAGCCACATCAGTGTGGCATTGTAGAGCATAAGCTCTGTCGCAAGAGTGAATTTGCCGAATCTGAGGCGCCCCGACTGCCTTGAAGCCCCGATGGAACCTAGAGCCTCAGCTGCTCGACCATTGAGAGGTAAAGTGATGCCAGAATCAATCTCCACTTGATCAGCCGAGCGAGCTTGCCATTGCCAACGCCAACGATAGAGTGACACAAGCAGTGCCTCGGTTCTCCTCAACAAGTCTCCGTACGGAGTGTGTTGAGTCTCGTCCGAATATTCATACGCGGCGTGGTCATGGAGTATTCTTGGCACAGCAACGAGAATATCGAGTAGATAGCTTTGCGGTGTCTTGGACGCAGCATTCGCCGCAAAGGGTACTGCTCTCCAGCGCTCTTCTTCAAGAAATAGTGGCTGTTTTCCGTACAAGCTAGCAACAAGCTTGAGTCAAAGTGTTAGCTTGACAATCTTGTTGATCAGTTTGAAGTTTTTACCAGTGTTGCTCTTGCTGCCTCAAAGGCATTGAGTAGAGGCTGTTGCTGGAAGGCTTCTGGTCCACAGATGTGTAGCAGCCTCGCGAGTCCTCGAAGATGAGACACGGCCCCAGTTTGGTCGGCATGAGACGCCTAAGATATTAGCTACTGCAATCTCTCGAGCAATGTTCAACGTTCTCACTGCGTGCATCATCAGAACAAGAATAGGTACTAGCAGATCCCGCCCACAGCTGCTCCCTAGTTCTTGAGCCAAACTCTCAAGACACTTTCCGTACTGTATGACTCCCTTTAGTTCAATGTCTGACTGGTGATTTGATTTGCCAAAGTTGGCCTGCGAGAGTGCCTTGGTAGCATCCAGCGAGAGACGGCCGAGTTTCCCGGCCGCAGCTTGATCAAGCCAAGGGGCTCCGTAGCTTCGCCAGACGAAATTGGAAAACATGAAGGAGAAGCAAAAGTCGCCTTGAAAGGCGATCAGACTCATCTCGGGCGGTGGAGAGGCGACCCGTGTGTTCGCAGCGGCCGTGTCCTTGCTGGAACTAGCTGCAACGTTTTGCCCCTCTGAGGTCGCCTCTGTACAGTCCATTGTCGGAAATGGAGCGGTCGAAGTGTGCCGCCAAACTCTGTCCCTGATGTATCCCAGGCATTCAAAGCCTCCCTTGGTACAGCGAACGCAGACGGGTTTGGTTTCATCTGAGCAATCAGTACACCATATCCGTGTGGGGAATTGACACAATCCTACCGCACTTGACTCTGCGCTTTCTGCAAGTATTGCAGCCTTTGCTGCGACCAGGAACGCCAACCATGGTGGAGGCCGTCAGTCAAGTCTCGAAATTGCCAATGTTCCTCGGCAGCTCGCGCAATGGTTCCCAATCGGCAGCCCTGGTCTTATATCTCATGCCAGCGTTGCAGCTGACGGGCTAACTGCGCCACGCTTTAACCGCCGGCATTAGTGCTGACCGAAGCCCGGAAAGTCCGATGCAACGGTGTCGATTGGCAGGTCTGATTGGTGCAGGGAAACTGTCATCATTAGGGCTGAACTTCAACATGCCGGGAGCTGATGTGGTGATGCGGTGCGATATGGGTTTCTTCCGCCGAGGTACCATTGCCGATACAAGCCATTTGCGGATACAATGAGCGAGATTGAGTGATACTGGGTCTGAAGAGTTACGAAACGCTCCGCCGTCCTCATTAGCAGTGATGAAATCCAGCATTGGGAAAATTCAGGTATAAAGGGCCAAGGGGGTTCAAGCATATTTTAACATTCCTATCCTTCATCACCACATTCAACTTCTCAACTTCCTCTTCTTCAGCCCTCTCTTTCAAACTTTCAAAATGCGGTCTACCCATCTCATCCTCACCACTCTCTTCGCCCATGGCCTTGCTTCCAGCAAGGCCTACCCTTCTGGTGCCCTGGCCTTGACCCAGCCATACTATCCACCGACTGCCGACTGCTGGGAGTACAAAGTCCCAGTCACTATCACGTCTGAGAACCTCATCTTTGACTTTCCCGACTGGAAGGATGACTACGCCCTTCAGGACTTCCTCACGGCTGTGACAACTCGAGCCAGTGCTGGCTACCCCAGTCCCATCACTGGCACCAAGAATGAGACCGAGACCTTCACCCTGGCTGCCTCCTTTTGCACTCCAAAGAAGCCCAACAAGAAGAAGACCATCATTCTTGCCACTCATGGCATTGGACAGGCCCGCACTCACTGGAGCTCTGCCTACGAGCCTGACAAGTACAACTTTGTTCAGCATGCCATCAGCCAGGGCTACTCTGTCTGGTTTTATGACCGCCTGGGCACCGGTGAATCTGAAAAGTTCGTGTCTCATCTCACCTGCTGATTAATAGCTAACCTCACATCCAGAGTCTCGGGCTTCACCAATCAGCTTCGCAAGCAAAAGGCCATCCTCGTTGAGCTCGCTAAGCTAGTCAAGGATGGACGTTACACCGGCACCTTTGGAAAGCCTGACAAGCTCGCAGTCATGGGCTTCTCCTTTGGGTCTTTTGTCACTCACTTTGCTGTGGCTGAAAACCCAGACATTGCCGACGCCGCCATCTTGACTGCCATCAACTACAATACAACTGGACTGAACGCAAACGGATTGGTTCGCTCTTTCGTTCCTCGGGTGGCGTCTCTCCAGAACCCTCGACGCTTTGGGCTCCTTGACCCTGGATATCTGACCTGGGTCGACAGCGTTGCGCAGATCAACACGTAAGCATTACAAGCCACCCTGCCATGCCCATACACTGACAGGTAAATAGGTACTTCAAGTACCCCTACTACGATCTGCCTACGGCATCCTACTGCGAAGAATACAAACAGGCATTCGGCATCGGAGAGTTTCTGACAATCACCGACGGCGACTTTGATGCCAGTCGTTTCACCGGCGCAGCTCTCGTAGGTTCTCCAACTTTTGCTCTCAGCCCATTCTAATGCATGATAGGCCATCACAGGTAAGACTGATTACATCATCTGTGACGGAGAATGCGAGGGTATCTTCGAGGAGCCTGCCCGCACCATCTGGAAGAATGCCAAGTTCCAACCCTACCTCCACCCTCACGCCAGCCACAACTTCAACTTCCACCACAACGCCACTGGAGCATACAAGGTCATTACCAACTTTTTGGAGTCGAACGGTATTTGAAAACCCGCTCATTGACGAGAACACATTTCGTGTTGGTGACGGTGATGGATCCGAAAGGGGATATTTCGTAGGACAGGGTTTCCTTTCTTTTACCTTTCGTGTTTGTTGTGAAAGGCCCTTTTAGCTGCAGTTCAAATGGAGAGTTTTATAATACCTAGATTCAACAAAAGTGTTCTTGCATATGTGAGGCCAGTTTTTGGTCACGTCTCCAAGTTGTTGTGACACATCTGTCATTGTTGATGCGTTCACCTTCTTTCTCACAAAGTCAAGAGCATATGGGAAACAAAACCAAAGACCACGTGGATTGAAATAAAAACTATATCAAAGTCTAACACGCTGAAGCCCGCTAACCTAGAAAACATCCCGGTCCCCCTTGGAAGAGATGCAAAAAGCGGCGTAGCAACCCGTAGTTGATACACAGCTTTTCCGATACCCCAAGTCCACAACAATTGTCTGCAAAAGGTTCAAGCTCTAAGAGCTACTCTTCTTGCTTGCGCCGTCACTCATATTCACAAAAGAAAAGAAATCCGTAGGGACGAGACCGTAGATGACAGGCGTCGTGTTTGGATTGAGTGGTTTCTCGGAAGGGTTTGTCGTTGATCCGCTATCCCGTTGGCCCTAGATAAGTGCTGAAGTTAGAAAAAACAGGGTTTCTATTACAAACTGATAGATAGTGTCTGACCTGGTATTGAGCAAGTGGACGGTTTTTATCTCCAGCATGCGCGCTTTCTGAAGGGGCCGAAGACCCGCTCGATGGGTCTACGTCGTATCAGAACGAAGCTCAGTGTGGAATTCTGTAGGGATATTCTATACCGTTAGGATTCATCCTAAAGTAGATTTGGGAAGCTGTTTAGATCCTCGGCTTGGTCGTTGCAAGTTGGATAGACTTGGCGCTCTTGAGACCGGTTTGGAGGTTCATTGATTTCTTGAAGTTCACTAGTTGCTACAGATCTTTAATACTCGCCCAAATGTGTTCAATTGTCTTCTTCCTGGTCTTCTATCTACGCGGCGCAGACCTTGGGTGTTGAGGAATTGCGAGCGACCGAGGCCTACAAGGCTGCTTCACTGCCTATACAGAGGCATACTCTATGCCTCAACCCATTTCAGCAAGAAACTTCGAGCAGCCGAGATAAACTCAAATACCAGATGCGAGACTTGACCATATCATTGGAGGGTTCTAAAAGAGACTAACATGGCCCTTGAAAGTGGGATGACTCCTCTCTGGCATAATGAATGGCATAGCTGACCAGGACGCATCGAGCCCGAGGCTGACTCAGACTGGCCTTGGAGGCACAGCATCTCGAATCCAACATTGCTTCTGCTGACGACGATGTAAAACGCCAAAACCAATCATATCCTTCCCCAGAAATGGAATCAATTCAAACGGCACTGCATATCGATGCTATACCCCTTTCGGAAGGAGAATGCGAGCTGCCTCGGCGTGGCTGTGATGACGGCTCCGCTCCCTCCACAACAGACCCCTGTCTTGGCCTGGCAGGGCTAACAACCTATTTTTCAGCTTGTCGAGATAGTAGGAACTATTGGAATCATTACAGCTTCATGATAGGATGGGCTGCCTCGCCCGGAAGATTGCGGTTTTACGATACCAGTTTATCCACCTCACAATGGGGCTGATATGGTGTACCTGCAACCCAAGCTGCATATTGGGTGGACAACCAACTTTTTGACGCGGGCTTCTGTCGCTGGGCTCCACTTGGAGCATGACGAAACTTGGGAGGCTGTTCGAAGAATTGATACCCAAATCTCATGCTTCTATTCTCACGGATTCCTCTATTTAAACGCGATTCCTCGCTCCTCTGATCTCCATCTTCTCTTCTACATCTTCACCAGCGCCCCAATCCTTTCCCAACATTCCCCTCTCATTTTCATACATACATCTCCCAAACCAATGGCCTCCCTCCTTGCCAAGCTCTTCCGCCGGAAGAAGCAACCCCCAATGGTCTGCGCCGTCGCTCTCGACGACCATGGCCATCCCATTGGCGAGGACCCCAACCACAAGCACACAGCTGCTTGCTTTGTCGACTTTGAACCCCTCTCCCTCATTGAGCTCTTCCAGTCCCAAGGCTGTCAATCCTGTCCCGCCGCTGTCCCTGATATTCTCGAGGCGACAAAGGACCCCAACCTTTTACTCCTTACCTATAACGTCACGCTGTTTGACCACACCGGCTGGAAAGACACGTTTGCAAACAACACATCGGACCAGCGCCAGAGGGCATATGCCATGAAGTGGCAGCGCAAGAGCATCTTCACTCCCCAGATCGTCATCAATGGCATAGCCGATGGCTCTTCTGCTGGTGATGTCCAACAACTTGTTCAGCAGGCCAGAACTGCTCGAGCAGGGATGGAATGGAATATCTACCTTGACGCCAACGACACCGATGTCAGAATCGACTCAACCGCCGAGACGGTTAACAGGCACGACGTTCTTGTCATCCTTTACCGAGCTAGTGATGAAAAAGTAAAGATTGGAAAGGGTCCAAACAAGGGCAAGAAGCTTAATCACCGCAATGCAGTGACCAACATCATAAAGATTGGAGAGTGGACCGGAGGAGATCTGACGGTTCCGCTACCTGCTTCCAAGGACTCGATGAAGCCGGGTGAGGATGCCGTTGTTGTTCTTCAAGAGGGCGGTGCTGGAGGTGCCATCGTGGCTGTTGCTAAAGTCTAGCGGATGAGGTTGGAGTTTCGGGGATGTGGCGCGTGCTGATTTTGGTATACGTGTTTTCTAATGCCAGTCTATCAAATCTCCTTGTTCTTCAATTTATCACCACCCCTTGTGTACCTTCAAGCTATCTCCTCCCAACAACTGTACACAAACTCTACACATTCGCAGCCTGCTGCCGCTAGTCTCCCCTAGGCTGGGCATACTCCAAGAGCACCTGATCTTCCAACAACCTCTTGTGGCAACTCTCCTCCAAGCAGACACACACTTCAATGCCTTCATCCTTAGTCGCATTAGCAGACCCCGCTCGGCTGGGATATAGCAGCACAATGCCCTCAAAACCTGGGTTCGGCCACCTCAGCGCCTTGGGAAGTCCAAAGCCAAAGTTGTGCGCCTCGTATGCAGTCATACCCTGCCAGCTGGACGCCCCAAGATCAATACCAAGAAACGAGTTTATGCTTATCTCGAGGTATCTCTGGTCCTCATGGCCGGCTACCCATTGGAGCAGGTTTGACAGGTACTCTGGAGTGATGGCGTTGATTGAGCCTCGTACCGCCGTCGCAAGTTGAGGGAGGTCCCCCGCGATGATGTCTTTGACTGCCAGTGGCTCACAGCGTGCGGCGGTAGCGCCAACACCCAAGAAGCGATCAGGCAGTGCTGGGCTCCAGACCTTTCTGGTGTCGACGGCATGGACTAGGATTGCCTTGGACTCGAGGTCAGGCTTGAGCATCTCCAGCTTTGCACGCGTGATGCTGCTCCAAAGGAGAGCCATGATCGCATCGTAGGTAGAGATCCAGCTGTCTCCATTCTGGTTCGAAGCCTTGGACTTTAGCAATTCTGCCTTGCCCTTGGGAAAGTGCCACATCTGTGCGACCAAGGAAGGCATCACAAAGCCGGCTGGGGGAGGTGGCATCGGGCCGCCAGCATCTCGTACAACGGGAAACATCTTGTCAAGTTCCTCAACTCGAACCTTTTTTGGGCTTTCAATGTCCAAAGGAGTTCCGTGAATGCTGAACTGATGCTTCGTGGGAATGAATGGGGCGCCCTTTGCCGCAGCAACTGTGTTTTCTGCCCAGGTGGTCAAGAATCCATCACATCCTGGCCCGTCGGACACAGAGTGATGGATAGCCAAGCCAATGATAAGGCCGCCTCGAATGAAGTTGAGCTGGAAGGCAGCAACAGCGATTCCTTCCTCGTTGTTGTCGCCAAGGGGAGAATGGAGCGGTTTTGCTGTGACAAACTCGGGGAGGAGTTGGCTGCCTTTGAGGGCACTCGCTGGGAACTGTTCCTCGTCAGTATTTTGGCTCTCTATAAGAGATTGGGAGAATCTTGCATGTTTTTCGGCCAGCTCCTTGTAGCTAGGGAACTCCTCTTTGCCCAGCATATGCTTAACGTTCAAGCTGGCTGTCGAGTCCCGCTTCCTAGCAACCCACATGGTCCCGGTGGCGGCGTTCATCTCTAGAACACCACTAAGGATTGGGAACTGAGACAGCGTAAACTCCAGCCCAGCCGTCATGTTGCGAACTATCGCTTCAATGTTGATGTCGTCTAGGAGGGCAAACACTTCGGCAACAGCGACGTAGATCTTGGGCATGATGTGACCCATGAGGGAGAGGGGATACCGCTCCGACTCTGGGGCTGATCTCCATCCTGAAGGGTGGAGACGAAGCTCAACTGGCGATGGGCCGGTGGAAGACATTATGAGTGAATGGAAAGTGTTTGTTTGTAGATAACTTGCAAAGATTGACTCGAATTTCGTTGATACTAAACATGACAACTATTCCATCCTAACTATATATGTATCTGCACTGGCTTACACCGGCGGACGAGATTCCGGCCCAACTCAAGCTGGTAAGCTCTGACCCAACGCTATGCAAAGACTACTGTAACATTGTGTGGCATCCCAGCCCAAGCTAAGGCAATTCGGAAGTATGTTGATCCAGCCATGAAAATGTCGTAAGAGCTAAAATCTGAGTAAGACGCTAGCTATCAATTCGATCTCCCATCTTCGGCGGAGCGACGGCGGAAAAGATGTCTTGACTCCTTTCCACCTTTGCACAGAGCATCAGCACACGGCAATCCTCCCACCGACTATCCCCATTGCCGAGGCCTATGGATCAAGAAATTACACGCACTAGCGAAGCCACCGGGTCGTCTACGCCAAGGCGGCTCTTGCGCAAGGGCACTCATAGCTGCGTGGAATGTATGAGCCAGATTCGATTTGCCTAAACAGTGTTAACCGTTTCTCCAGGCAAGAGGCGCAAGACACGATGCTTCTTCGACAATCTCTCGTCTGCCACATGTGTGGGATGCCAACGTCGGGGCACGCGTTGTTTGGGCCAAGAGTTTGTTGACATCGCTGCATCTAAACCGGAACAAGACCCGAAGACGGCGGAGAGGCTGGAGAGGATCGAGAAGATGCTTGTGGAGCTCACTGAGAAGCTCCTCACAGACGGCCTAAGGGATGAGCACGAGGTGTCGCAGAGCCAATTGCCTGTTCCAATAGCAACGGCGGAAGACCGGAGTACCAGAGACGACTGGCAGGGCCTTGACGACACTAGCCATGGAGACTCTATCCATTCTGTAGTCACTGAAATAGCGCTGGTAAGTGGCTACCTTCTACAGGATTAGTCCTTCCTAAGTGAACTAATGTGAGTGTAGAGGGCGGCCGACAACACCACGCTCTCAAGTCATTATACCCTGCCCGAATTCGTCGACACATGTCAAATCCTACACGCCACTTTGCCGTCTCAGCATGATGTCGATCTTCTCTTCGGTTCCGGAAGAGCTTCCATCTACCTACAAGCGCTCTGTAATTCCTACAGAGAGCTGTTTGAGCAAGGCAACTCGGTATCAGCTGCCATGCTGTCGATCCTCCCTCCAGCCACCGCCCACCCAGTGGTTCTCGCAAGAAAGCTGTTGCAGCTCGCTCTTTGCATACAGCAGCTTGACCCTTCGTTCAATCACGCGTCTCTTCGGTTGGGCATGAGTACCGGTGAAACCATGCACAAGTACTACTCTCTTGCCTCCAGCAAGGTGACCTGTCACGACCATCTCCTAGACTCTCTCGAAGGGCTGGAGTGTCTCATCTATGAAGGTGCCTACCTTGTCAACTGCGGTAACCTTCGTCGAGCTTTGGTAACTCTGCGCCGCGCTGCAACACTAGCCCAGCTCATGGGAATGCACCGCAAAGTCCCTCACAGCACGCCAAAGCAACATGATCCAGCGACCCGCGTCTCGGGGGACGTGGCCTGGGCACACATCGCTTATCTAGAACGCTACATATCTCTTCTCCTCGGAATGTCGAGTTCCATCACCAATGCGAAGTTTGGATCCGATGAAAAGAAGGTCGATGAGACGGACGCAGAGTGGTTCGAGAGGTTCCAGGTCGATATTTGCGAGCAAATCATCAACAACCACCAGCATGGCAACCATGACGACCTCGCCGCCACCCAGAAGGTCGACGAGACCATGAACAGGATTGCCGACAGTATCCCAAGCAACTGGTGGGCACCGCTTGAATTTCGCCCCGGCATGACTGGTGACGACTTGATGGCACTTGTAGTGAATGCGCAGATGCAAATCGTTCACTACAATCTACTCACAGTTCTTCATCTACCATACCTCCTTCGTAAGACGCCAAGTCATCAGTACAACTACAACAAGACAGTCTGCACATACGCCAGCCGCGAGGTTCTAAACAGGTACATCGCCTTCAGGTCTATTGTCCGAATCGTCTTTTGCTGTCGCATTGTCGACTTTTGCGCCTTGACAGCCTCCCTGACTCTCCTCCTCGCTCACCTCAGCCGTGATGGCCGGGACTCTACATGGCTCCTAAAGCATCAACGCCTCGGTGATAGGGCGCTAGTAGAGAAAACAATAGAGACCCTAGACGAGCTCAACCGACTCAACGGAGATGAGCTGACAAGGGAGACTGCCAAGCTGGCGAGGCGGTTAATGATCCTCGAGGCGGATTCCGCAAAGACCGGTGATACCTATAACTTCGGCGTCATTGATGAAGGGCATGACAACAATTATGAAGACCAAGGGGGACGTTCTTTCTATCTCAAAGTCCCATATTTTGGAACCGTCAAGATGGCGCCTCGAGACTCGTTTATTTCGCCGTGTCTCGAAGCCGAGCCCAGCACAACCCAAACAGGCAGCTCGCACACGATGTCGTCTGCTGTTTCTAGTGGGTTAACCTCTTATACATCGTCCGAGGAGCCTATACAGCTGCCTCAACATCTACTCACCAGCGATGAGGGCTCGATCGCGCAGCAAACGGAGCTAGATATGTTTGATATCCCGATGCCAGATCTCATGGCGGATACAAGTGATTGGGCGTTCCAGGGAGTTGATACTGCCTTCTTTGATAGTCTAATGAGTTGTCAAATGATGGAAGAGTCGGGCTGGAGTAGCACTTGGTATGATGACAATCGACAGGAGAGTATCTAACGGCTGGTGTTGAACGCTTGTTAGGCAAAGTTCCCCAGAGCCCTCATAGAGTTTCTTTACAGCATTCGCTCCACTATTAATCGCCTATCAACGTCTATCAACGTCTATCAACGACCCTCTACACATCTTGCACGTACAGTATCAGCGACTTGCTCCTCACATACTAAAATCCGAACTGAGTGGAACGGCCCTTCTGCCCCCTGCTGCTCCCGTATCGTATCGCCCATAATCTGAGCAAGGCCGAATGCCGAGTGGTCAGAATCCCATCCTAGCTTTTCGAGATTTGAAATCTCCCGATATGTTACAGTTGAGCCGTGAATGATGTCCATCTCTCGATCTTCTGTGTCCAGTTCCTTTGCGAGTTCACACTTACTCGTCAATAGGTCTTCTGACGTCAGACTCCCCTTGAAACACCTTTGGCATCTACCAACACAGTAGTCGATCAAATACAGCACCTGTAGGTCGTGTTGGATGCAACAGCAGAAATAAGCCATCAACACGGGGTCGAGTCCACCCGGTGACCACATCTCGGTAATGTCGATAGCTAAACGCCGAGCAGAAAAGAGTGACGCTGCCATTTCTTCAGACCATTCAGCTTCGAGAACTCTCGGGATGTTGTTTCGAAAGATTGGTCCAACCTCTTGTTCCACATCATGGATAAAACCAAAACGCAAGCAGAGAACGTCGTTGTCGTTGTCATAAGACACCTGTTCCCTCTGTGAAGGCAGTCGGACGATGTTGGGGCTCCCTGTTTGGACTTTTTTTAATCGCTTGCTGACCACTTTGGAAGAATCGATTGTTGTTGTTGACAAGACATTTGCTATCTTGTATGTAGAGGGGTCGTTCCTGAAAATGGTTGAAGAGGCAGCTCCACGACAGTGTGTGGGTGTGACATTGAGGCTGCTAAGAAAGGTGTACTCGGCATGTGCATCCTCGCCTGCCACCTCTCCAGAGATGGCTTTATCGGGACTGGATATATCTTGAAAGCAGACGTCGAAGATGTGGATGCCAGGCCTAGGTAAACTCGCATCCCAGATCTTGAGTTGGAGTTCGGTGGGCAGATGGGGAAAAAGAGTAAACATGTTTAGCTGATAGCCAGTGTTTGGTGACCTTCAACTTGGCTAAGTAGGTATTTAGAGACAAAGAAGGCTTCTAGCAAGGAATCATATATAAAATAAATTATTGCGAGGGGGTTCATATGGCAAGAGGCTATCCATTCTCCTCTCGCTTCGGCGGAGAAAGCGCCGCGTCAGCCTGGGACTTGCTCACGCCGCCACAAATGGTTAGATTGTGCGAGACGGCTGATATGCGGGCACATTAGCGTTTCTAATTAGATCCATAGTTCGATGCTACCTACAGTGGAATAGCATGGTTCTTCCAGAGCTGAATCTTCGAACGGCTTTGCTGCGCTGCATGATTCCAACATTCGTGGCGATGTAACACAGCCGCTCACTTTCACTTCCTCCCGTTATGTCCAATCTAAGCAATCAATTATCCCCATCTTTACCTTCAATAAACATACCTCAATTTGCATGAACCCAGCAACCCGTAGTCTACCCAAGAGAGGTGAGCTGTTACGGGCATGGGAGACAGGAGACAATTTCACACGCAAAACTTCGGCTAGCATCTCAATCTTCATTCAAACTTGGTATGTAACGAGCGTATTCATCTGCTCCAAGCACAACATGTTCTGTTACGGCGCGCGCCCCAACATCCCCTCAAAAACATTTCCCCATTGACAAACTTCGCCAGTCAAGACGGCTCAGAACTGGAGTCATCAGGTAACACCAGCCACTCAACCCCCTTCTGGACAGAGCATTCTCACTCCTGATGTCATCTCAATCTCCATCTACGAGAATTCGGCGCAGTTCTTCTGACCCTTCTCGCAAATCATCTGCTCAACTTGTTAGTCTTTCTAAGTCTTAAAGTGAATCAAGAAGCAGCCTATTACCGAGGTGAAAGCGTCTTGGCATCTGTTCATGAAGCAGGGACCCTTCTGGCAGTCGAGGTAGCAAGGAAAGTTCCTGACTTCGATACCACCTTTGCAGATGTCGACGCCGCAGGCAGCGTTGGCGCTGGTGGCGGTGAGCGCAACAAGGAAAGCGTTGACGAACTTCATTTTGATAAAGGTGTGACTTGATGAGTTGTTTTAGGTAAAGAAGATCCAGTACTCGGTTGACTTGGAAGTGGTGCTTGAGATGGAAGAATCATGTTCTGAAAGCGAAGAAACTCGTTTCTTAAATAGATTTCTGGAGTCGGATGAGGCTGTGTAAAGACTGTAGAAGGAAACACATCTTCTAGCTACGGCATTCAGCTGCACCCCTAGATAGAACGCCGATATCCATTCATGACCGACGGCCCGGCCTCGAACCGATCTCTCGGCTGCGTAATAGTAAGGCTGTCTCAGCTTTCTGCCGACCTGACACTGGCGATCACGAACTAGTGCTTACGTGTAAAGTTTTCTGCCCTTCATCATTGGCAGTGCTTCACGTTGTTCGTTCTCAGCCATCCATCGCTATGCTCATCAATTGCAGTACGCTCAAGCTGCCTAGATCGACATTACGCATGGCGACGCGTTTGTCTTTCTCTAGTATGTCTCAACGTTACTCAGAGCCACGCCTCAACGAAAATTAGACGATCATTACTACAGTCGGTCCCCGGGTCAATCTAATATAAGCTTACCTGAAACACAAAACGCATGACAGCTACTCTTACACTGCTGCTGGGCGCTACGATTTTCTCAATACAGCTGACTGACACGTCCGTTCTCCATTCTTATATGCTGATCTACACAAACACTCTAGCCAGTGACCAAGTCCAGCCCCATGGTTCGGTCAGACAGCGTGACGTCCGAGTCCACAATGGCGTTCTTGGCTGCAAAGATCCCGCATTAACTAATCAGCCGCATAACTTCGGCAATGAGCAGCATAGGAGGCTTGTTGGTCTGAATACTCCGAAAATTATTGACACGGTGCGTAAGCAGGTCCAAAGAAACTATCGCAGCATCAGACATGACGACAATGTATTAGAACCAGATGTTGCAAGATACCTTAAACAAGGTACACTCCTTACATTCCCAATATCCAGAGATCACTTTAAGTGGAACATGGGAGTAAGACAACAATACCAATGCGGCTTCCCCATTCCTTCTTCCTTTGGGTTTCAAGTTAATGAATACGAACCAATGGTCATAAGCTCATTGTGCTTCTGACCCCTGTCTCGTGATGACTGATGCTGAGCTTGTGACGTGATGATGTTCATCTTCCATCGCCAATCGTCACTTGTGATGAATGGTAGCTTTTGTGAGGCTATTTCTGGAGACTATTATTAGCTCAGATTCATCAGTATCGGCAAATGTCTCTCATATTTAAAAAACAAGAAACAGAACAGGGTCCCTCTTGCATCACTGATGATCGCCCTTCAGCGGCATGAGCCATCACCTATCTTGACCAAGACTTCTTCTGCCAGGTTTAATTTTCTTCCCTAAAGGCCGTGGCCATCTCAGCTTTGTCTAGAGTCTATGATGTTATGCAGCAAGATTTGCAGTGAACTTTATTGTTACCGATGCAGTATCTTAACTACCTTCGCTACATAACTAAGATGATAGATATGACTTCAGGTATAAGAAAGTCGGTCTCCATTGCCTAGGACTCGAGTCCGAAAGTCAACCCAGGTAGCACCTCAACGCTGTTAGGGCTATCCTTGTCTCCAAGAAGTGTGATATGGATGTGTCGTTTCTGGTCTTGGCTCTTGCCCAGCGAAAGCTGATGCTTTCCTTGAGTCGAACCAGAGTGCACAATAAAAGACCACGCTTTTCCATCAGCGCTCTTGTTTGAAGCAGGTCCGTGAATTCCATCGTAAACACCAGCGATGACATCCAGCTCCGACTCAGAGACCGTGACAGAGACTCGTGAAACTCCAAGTGCCCCTGACGGGTGCTTCGTAGATGAAGCACCTTCTTCGCCTTGGTATGGAACCCTAAGATGCCGGGGTGTTCGGTCAAGGCACCAGAACGGAGCCGTTCCGGGATGAAGAGGGTTGTCGGAAGAGTCTTGGGCTGATGCAACAGACCACTTCAACTCGACTCCATCAGGCCGAATACGCCCACCCGCAACAGGGTCTCTATAAGTAGCTCCCGAAGTGGCATCCTTGACCCGTTTCTGGATCACAGTAAAATCCTTTTCGTCGGGGAGAGTGTGTGCCCAGTCGATGATGGTGCCTTCTTCCAACTCTCCCCATCGATGCCCCTTTCGCCTCTCCGGGTCAAGGTTTTGTTGAAATGCGATGAGCTCAATATACACGCCATCAGAGAATAATATGAGCTTGTTGAGTGTGCGTCCATCAGCATGAGTGCCACCATCGATGACTGTAAGAGCACCTTCGAGACGTTTCGGCAACTCTTGCAGGGTTTCGTAGGAGACCAGGATGACGATGTGGTCGAGAATTGGCTTCACAGAAGTGACGTCTGCCATTTTGAAGACGGTTCAAGTTGATGATGAAGCTGGTCGAAAGAAGCTGTTGAGGGGAAAGATGCTTGATAAATCACGCAAATGCTTGGCTGTCGATATTTGTACCAAAGCCAATTGCGTGATAAGGATGTGGATTACGTCACGGAACAAATCACGACGGGCCGCCCGACTTCGGAGGAAGTCTTCTAGAGCAAAAACGTATAAATAAGATACTAAATACGAGCGACGCGCGCATCGTGGGTTATCTGGCAGGAGTGGTGTTGCGATGCTATTCCCAGCCGCCACCAGGTGGCGCGTTATACGTGCCATGGAATTCGTTCGAGGAGCACCAACCAGGGCGCGCTTGTCCTTCCCCTCACTCACCGAAAGCGTTTACATCTAGAATTAGGACAAATACTGGCATCAAGAAATAAAGGGTCAAATTCCATCTCCATCAGGTCGAGGAGTTCCCGGGCCAAGACCCCCAACAGCCCGCCATCACTTCTCATCCTCCACATAACTCGAGTGCCCCTTTCCCTTCCTTCCCATAACCGCCAACCCGTCTCCTTTCCCTCCTTGCATCACCTCCATGCTCATAACTCGCTCATAGAAGGGCACAGACCGTTCCCAGTCCCCCGTGAACAGCAGGCTCCGTCTCAGATAAGGCATCGCCTCGATGACCTCCTGGATACTCTTCAATAGCCAAGTTCCAAGCCCTTGCCCCTGATATTTCGGATCAACCCACACATCGGTGAGGTATATGAAGGTGACATAGTCGGTGATGCAGCGGGCAATGCCGATGAATCGAGGCTGCGGAGTGGAGGCTGTCTCGTCAGATTGGGACTGCTCGTACAAGCCGAAGCACAGCGAGCTCTCCAGCATCTCACGCATAGCCTCTACCGGGAGCGGCTTTGCCCAATAGAGCTCATCAGATGCAAACACCTTTTGTAGTTTTTGAATGGGCAGTAGGGTTCGATCCGTTGAGATGAGGTATGGGCCCTTGGTCCACGTCCGATTTTGAAGCTGTTGTTTGATCGACAGTGCCATTTTGAGTGGAACAGGTAGTGGAACAGGTCAAGTGATGAAGAGGAGGAGAAGCATACAATTGCAAAGCTACCAGGATGAGGAAGCTCACCATCTACCATTCGGTCATAATGTCGGCCCGTCAAGTCGTGCGGGGTTTTCGATTTTGATGGATGGGAATGTAATACAATGATGAGTCAAGTCTTTTCGCTAAGAAAACGGGATCGAAAGCTCCTAGACTAAGCAATCTCGATAGGAAAGGTGTCATTTTCCTGGCTGAGCTGAGTACCAGCCATGCCCTTACAAATGCTCAAAGGTACAACACCTCATCAACCATCATCGTCAAACACTCAGGACAATGCATTACAAACCTTCTTTTCTCATCAGCTTGGGTAGACCAAAGCCAAAAGTCACTGTTACAGATAACGGGTCATGTGTCAACCCAAGACACACTTATTTTCCGTTGGAGATGTCACCCTCCCTTCTGGGAATTAACCACCAACTACAACATGACGACGCACAAGACATTTCATAAGCCACGCCGTTCCCCCAGAGATGATACAAACATCAAGCTACCCAGATAGATAAGCAGAGATCCAAACTTTCCCAGCCCGTAACTACTCGATAGTAGCTTGTTCAGTAGACTCTCGGAGACCGGCGCTGTTACTATGTTCCCAATCCCCTTCCCAAACGCCATCAAGCCATAGATAGGTTGAGGGTCTTGAGAGCATTGATCCAAAACGCGGCCAGAAGACGACATAGGCTCCTGAAAAGAGTCCATATACAATCGTGAACAGTACCAGAGGCGTTAGTGAATGCTAACAACAGCAAGTCAATCACATCCAACAACGAGTGGAAGAACAGGCCATGACAACGCGGGACAACGAGGGTGGACAGGGCAGATAAATACTCGATGGCTCATAATCCACCTTGGTTTGTATTGGCTTCCTGTTGGTTGATCGGGTGCCAGCCGAGATGAGGAAAAATCATCTCCCATCCTTCGATGCATGACTGTCTCTATCTCGGCTTCGGTCATGACCTTGACATAGGTGCGGCTTCGGTCCCGTGCTCGACTCCGATCCCAGGTTCGGCTTTGGTCTACCAAGAGCCTAGTTGCACGCCCTTAACATTCGAGGAAGTATAACAGAAGAAGAGCCAAAGTTCTTCAAGACTGAAAAGCTGTGTAAATGAGATCGAGTTTTTTATTTTCCACGCTTATAAGACCAGTTCTCTCCCTAAGCGAATGGCTAAATTCCTCATCTTCATTCTCATACAACATTCACCATGGCAGTAGACGACATACTCAGGGGGAAGTATCCCGCCAAGGCACAGGCCCGACGCGTGGTCGATTATATTCGGACCAAGGTACATCACGCAAAGGGCCTTCTCTTCCTAACAGGTTCTCCAGCAAATTTCTACGATGACGCAGACCTAGCCATTCCGTTTCGCCAGCGGAGAGCCTTCATGTACCTTACTGGTGTTGACGTTCCTGATTGCCACCTCGTGTATGAGATTTTTAATGAACGCTTGACGCTCTTTATCCCACCCGTCGACCCCGAAAGCATCCTCTAGTTCGGCATGCCCTTGACGATGGAGGAAGTGCTTGCCAGGTACGACGTCGACGCCATCTTGCCGCATACCGACCTCTGAGGATGGCGTAATTAATTACATGAGAGAACAGATCACTTCTCAATAATGGAAAAGGGGTACTTTGGAGAGGTAGGGATTTTTCGGCTTGTTGCTTATACATTTCTTGGACGAGTCAGCTTGAATGTCCTTGTGGTAGTCTAGGCATGGGGGCAATCAGATGGGCAGACCTACCTTGTTGAGCATAGGAAAGGAAAGGCCTTTATGACATACTAGAACCAAGCCAGTCGAAGCTATTCAACAAGCCAAAGCGGAAAGGGGGCGGTAACAATGATCCCCAGTCTAAAGTCTCCAAGTTCCCCCTTGCCTCCAGCCCGGCAGGCTCGTTCAAGTGATGATCCAAGACACGCTGGATGAGATGCTTAAAGTTGGCGCACGATTCCCCAGCAGGAGCCGAAGGGGGAATCCAGTCTAGGAAGCCCACCAGTAAGCTCAACTGCTGCACGATAGCCGACCTCGTCAGTCCAGCGTAGCGAGTATCAGATCCTGTGGGAGTTGGTTGGAGCAGCTCTTGACATAGGATGCCTCCACCAGCCGCCCCGTACTCCAGGAGCTACACTGCAAGTCAGCAGCTTTCTTGGCAAATCAAGGGACGTTAATTCGTACCTGCCATTCGAATTCACGTATTACGACAGGGTTGTCAAAAGAGCTCTGGCGGTTCCAAAGTTCGACCGTTAATTTGACAAGGTCAAAGCTTGTAAGCACCAACTCCCTCTTGTCATATTGGCCGTACCGATGAAGCAATCTTTCAACAAAGAAGAGATTCTTCAAGTAATCGAGCTGAAGTGTGATTCTAAAGTACAGGGTCTGCGCATCCACGTCTGGGTTAGTGAGATCGTCCGGGTTGTACTTGACCCATTCTGGAAAGGTAGACATGGATACTATCTGTCGAGTCTTGATGCTTCTGCCTCAAAATGTCAGTCTGGTCCAACGAGACCACCTTGGTTAGGACGAACTGGAGTTGACTTAGATCCACGGGCCTTCTATTACACAAGGCGACATCGATCAACTCGTCGCGTATGATGGCGATCATGTGTCGCGCTCGAATGATGGTGGTCGGATATATCTCACCAGCCGTATTCCAACCATGGCCATCCAACGAGTTGAATGCTCGCATGAGAGTGGCATCATCAGAACCGATGTCCTCATCGCTGATATCAAGAGGCATCGGAGTGGAACAAAAGTTACTCGTCAAAAGGGGCGGCCGACCAGCAAAGGAAACCCCAAACTTGTCACTGGTGAAGATCTGAGCGACAAGTCGACGTCGATACTCGGAGCAACGTGTCGGTCTGTACGAGGACCCATTCTCTAGAGCGTGGAGCCCAAGATACGTGAGCATGGTGACAGCCAGGCTATGGGAGACGTAACTCGAGATTCCTTGAAAGCTGTCAGCAAGAACCCATTTCGAGATGGCGAAGGATATGGAATTACGAGCATCACCGTCAACGATGGAATCGAGAACCGACTTTCGCCGACAGAGATCCAGCAGTATATCGTTTCCCTCGGTAAAAGTGCGAGCGAGTTCAATACAGTAACCTAGACAAGCCCGAGCTGTCTCGGGGGACACTTGATGGGCGAGTGAGTCAACGTGGTGGCTGCGTAGACAGTCAACGCCGTCTGAAATGCGTGCGATCCCGGCCCACAAGAGTCCTATGGATTCCCAACGGAGGTTCTGTTCACACAATTCGTTGATCCATTGTTCAGCATCATGGTTCTCCTCCTTGATAGGCCGTCTCGTGTTGTTACACAGGATCTCGGCCAAGACACTCAAACCCTCATCGCCCCGTTGCAATAGATCCTTGAATGTGACCCAAATGGACCGCATAATTCGATCAATTGTAATATTTACCCATCCCTTTGGATTATTTGAAGGTTTCTGGTAGGCCATTTGCTCAACCGGTAAGCATCGAAGGACGAAGAGAGCAGACTCTCGGACAGGTGATTGGAGCTCGCGAAAAGCGACTCGTTGATGGTTCCCTTCGGCTCTCTCTACGCTACCAAGCTGTGAAATAGATCCATTAGCAAGGAAGAGATTCAACTGAGTTTCTTCAAAGACGTTGTTGTGACTTGTATAGCCAAAGTATCCCGAATCAGAAGCCGCATCGATCAAGGGCTTCGGTGCTGTTTGCGACCTCGTTTCAGGGGCAGCACCGGCCGCAGGGATAGATTCCGGTCTACTGTTAGATATCTCTAGCGGCGATATTGATGACGGGTAGATGCAGTTGAGTTTAGTTCGTGCTTTTCGGCATCGTTTGCACGTTGGTTCTGACCGGTCACATGCCAGTTTCCGCGCCCGACAGGGAGCGCATGCCGGGCGACGACTGGTTCGGCGGGAGGAAGTCGGAGATCCAGACGAGATCATTATTCAAGCGTATCTTGTCTTGGTAGGAGATAACTATGTCATGAGTGTGGCATGGCTCGGAAAGCTATTCTGGAGTGGGAACGGAGCGGAATATTGTAAACACGACCACGACACAGTCCCCTCACAAGGCACGATCAGGAAATTTGTTCTTTCCGATGCGGCAGCTCCATTTACTATCATCTCATGGCCAGCTCTTTGGGTCCCAGTTGGTCAGTATCGATAGAATATGCAGGCACTAGAGAGCTAGTTCTTGTCAAGTTGCACCTCTAAACGTGACCGCGAGGGAGGCTTGGCAAGTTGTTTATTTTCACTTGGCTAAAATTGGGTTAAATATCCTGTCAATCCATGCAGAGCAAAGGCATCATGCGTAGTTTGCAAGGCTCAATTGAGAGCCTGGTAAAATGCACAGTTGGGGTTGGACAGCTCTCATTCCTCCGGCACGTGTCAACTAAGATGCCTCGGCTCATTGAACTCCCAAGCTCTCCTACAAGCAACGCAAGACCTTCCCAAACAAGCTGTAGTTCATACCCATAATTCATTAAAATTAAGCATGTCTAATAATGTCGTAAAGAAGAGTAATTACAGGCCATCTCAGAGTCTCGTGCCTTGTGCTTTTCACTCATACTTATCCCCTCAATGAAGAGTACGTCTTGATAGCCTTCTCAAAGCTCTCCCCAATTCCCTTGACCAATTCCTTGGCGTTTGCTTGAAGCTCATCCGGAACCTTGTCAATAACAGCATCTGAAAAGTCCTCGGTCAAATCCCTCTGCAGCTCCAAGTTCAAAAGAATGACAGGGCGGAGAAGCAGCCTGTCAAAGTCGGGCTTGGCCCGGATGACCGTCTCGAGGGTCATGTTGACTTGAGAGCCCAGCTTGGTGGTGGCCTGGGCGACTTGGATCGTCTCGTCGACCGACAACGGGCGAGACGCGCGGGCCGTCTTGGTGCCGTTGTGAATTTCGGCAAGGAGGATGGTGGACTTTGTGATGATGGGCAGAGTGCCGATGAGGGTCTTGGGCCAGTCGGCAATGGTCTTGTTGAGGGACAGGGTTGCGTTTCCGATGTCGTTTATGGCAGCGATGATGGTGGCTCCAGAAGCGAGAGCGCTGCCCGCGAGGGCCAAGACGGGGAGGATGCTCAGACGCATGATGGACTCAGTTTAACGAGAGATCTGGTACTGATTCTGAAAAGCTTGGCCAGATTCTTATTTTCCCCCCCCATTCCCATCTACTTATACCATCTTACTCGTCCTTCACGTGCCAAGTGTCAGCCTTCCAACTCCGAGAGCTGAGTTGGTGGCCTCGTGTAATCACAACCCTCTCCCCGCATCTATCCTCAATCAGGAACTCTGCGCCGAGAGCACAGCATCCAGATTAAATGACTCCCTCTCCCCATGGGGAAACCCCTCGGGCACTCCCCGGCACTCAATGGTTCCTTTGCTCGTGGAGGCTGGGAAATCTTGAATAGATGCGGGGAGGATCGCCAATTACGGGGATAATCGACAGGGGTGACGGCACTCTGGGCCGCGGTAAACACTTGACCTGCCTGCTCTTGGAGCATATGATGCATGTGGAATTGGTTGTGAGAGGATGAGGTTTTTCATGGGAAATGACAGCTGCGCCGCAGGTGACAGAAGGATTTTGGTGTGGCAATGCTGTACGACATGATGTGCTGCTACTCACTTTTCTCTCATGTGCATGCATAACTTGGCCTTGATGCCGACGACGAACCATGCACGATGCATCCATATTCCCCTGTGCCTAGAAAAGCTTGTGTTTGTGCTTTGCAGGGCTGTCGAAAGCTTTGTTTCACGGTCCACTTTGACAACGGCCAAGTCAAGCCGGTAATCTTTCTGGGTCTCTTGGCAGTGACACATGCCAAGTTCCGAGTTCCCAGTGGATTAGAATCCTGTCAATTCGTACATATGCTTTGCACTTTCCACATGCAAACGTCTTTTCTGATCTCTCTGTGCCTCTGACCATGTGGGCAGTAAGCAAACAACCCACATGGCGTGGGACAAGTCAGCGCCAGAGCTAGTAAGTGACTATCGACAAGTCGGGCTATCTCGGCCAGAACTTCGATATACAATGGGCTCTACTATATTCAACGCCAAACATTTAACTCCCCATTCACCAATACTCTTCACCTTGAGACCAATTCCTTGGTATTGCCATCTTAGTCACCAAGAAGCAATGACATGATCTGATTGGCCAACATCCTGAGCCATGCAGCTACCTCTTGGCGTGCGACCAACACCTCACCTTGTCCACCCCCTCACTTGGCCCATTTCCCATGCGTTGTGGTTGTTTGCGTTGCACAAGAGGACGTCCGCAGCTTGAGTGTCATCCCCCAGACGAATAAACAACTATCTTTGAGGATGGCCGATGAGACAGAGCCCTCAGCCCACCGCACGGGGAGCAAGTCTCCCACAGAGCATGGCTCCTCTCCACCTGGCAGTGAGGCACCACTGGAGGCTGACGATAACCCCGCCGAGGACGGTGACTCTGCTTTTGGATCCGAGCCTGCCAGTTCGACGACCTCGATTACCTCGAGTATCCAAGAGTATCGAACTGTGCACGGAAGAAGATATCATTCTGACAGAGGAGATGCCGCTTACTGGTATGCAGGTCGCCAGTGACAGATGCTGCGCCAACTAACAATGGCTAAAGGGCACCCAACGATGAGCAGCAGAACGAGTCTATGGATATCAAGTATGTTCCTAAACCTTTAAATGAGGAGATGTCGCTGATCATATCCCCAGCCACCATCAGCTCACATTAGTTCTTGGGGGTAAACTGTACCTCTCGCCCTTGAAGCAGGACGTTCAGGTTTGCGCAACATACTTGCCTTTCGCAGACTTATCGTCTAACTTCACTTACAGCGTGTCCTTGACATCGGTACTGGAACAGGTAAGCACATCTACTCTTGCCAAGCATTCAACCACTTGCTAATATTTCACACCAGGAATCTGGGCCATGTACGAATCCACAACTCACGAGACCTGAGAGAATATTAACTCCAGTCACAGTGACTTTGCTGATGAGTTTCCAAACGCTGAGGTGACGGGCACAGATATTTCTGTGATCCAGCCCCAGTGGGTTCCTCCCAACCTCAAATTGTAAGAAACCGGCTCGCCTTCCAACACAAAGGCGTGTCTAATATGACTCAGTGAAATAGAGGACTGTACGCAAACCTGGACTTTTGACGAAAACTCGATCGATTACGTTCACATGCGATACCTCATCGGAAGCATCAAGGACTGGCCAGCTTTGATGAAGGAAGCCTTCCGCGTCTGCAAGCCAGGAGGATATGTCGAGAGCTACGAGGGCTCACCTGATATGGAGAGCGATGACGATACCGTCCCTAAAGATAGTGCCATGGCTAATTTGGGGTCCCATCTTCAAGGAGGCCGGAGTCAAGATCAGGAGGCCGTTTACCATCTTACATGAGGATCTCGCGCGCAAGGCCATGGAAGAAGCCGGGTTCGTGGACATTGAATCGAGAGACTTCAAAGTACGTCGAATGATACGGCGTCTCATTCAACAGAAATTGAGTTGCTGACCTTTTCAGGCTCCTGTCGGTGCTTGGCCAAAAGACAAGAACATGCGCGAAATCGGACAGTTTGCCCAAGTAGCACTAGAGCAGGACATTGAAGGCTACGTCCTCGGAGCCGCTGGCCTAGCACGCGGATGGTCGAAAGACGAGGTGGCAGTCTACTGCGCCAAGCTCCGTCAAGAAATCAGGTCGCTGAAGCAGCACGCGTATTATCGCATCCGCGTTGTTTACGGCCGAAAGCGGGAATGAGGAGGACATTGCGTAAGCAAAGGCGGGATCAGCCCTTTTTGTACGACTGTCTAGGACGATCTTGGGACACGGGACATGCACGATGACGCAGTGTAACATAGATCGAGGTCTTGGATGTACTGGGCACTAGATGGAACACAAGGGATACCCAGTACGGTTGAACAAGATGTTCGGCGCCCGAGAATTGGGGGTAGCCAAGCGCGAGCAGATGGCACGCGTAGCAGCATCCAATAAGAACAGAAATTTTCGCTCCTTAACTGTTGCCCTGCTCGTTTTCACACTGCCCCGTGACAAGAGATGGGTGTCGAGCGAGACGTTGGACCTTGGGAACAAGGCGCCAACGTTTGCGCCGCGGCTGGCTAAGATTGTTTGCACCTGCGGCGTTAGCATTGTCAATCTAAGCGCGGTGACTGCGGTCTCGAAGATGTCGAAGAGAGTCCAGCTACCATGACCATAGTCAGTAACTCAGGCCTGGTTATAAGCTTTCTTCGAGTAGCGCATTACCATGGCTACTGTTTTCCCTGTCTACGGGCGCAGAAGGCCATGTTGCCACCACATTCAAGGCACTGGCGTCAAGGTAATTACATGATGGGTAATGCAATAAAAAGTTCTGGTGATGTGATGAGTTGATGCTACTCTGATTCCTCTAAAACTGGGGTTACCACATCCTTCTATTTAACGCAAACAGTAGGAGTGGTTGTTTCTTCCTGGGGGTTTGACTGTCACATTCAGGGATGGAAACGGAGTCATAGAAGCTCTTGATTTCTAACTAAATGAATGTCTGAAGGCTGTCCTTTTATGCCTTTCTGAAGGGANNAGTTGATAGAAGGTTTCTGCCTGAAGTCTAATAATGTGACATTGACAAGGCGGTCCTTTTGAAGTTGAGCAGAGATAAGACGGGTCGGATTGTCCCGGGCGCAACTGAACGCAACGTTGTCAAAGTAAGCAGGTCAGCCAGCAAGATCTATCACGCCGCAAACGTTCTCAACAGCGAGCCCTGGCTTATCTACTACCGCGACTGCATACTGAAAGAACTGCGCCTCGGCAAAGGATCTCATTTGCTTGATCCGTCAGCACTCATCGACATTAATCTGCAAAAAATGGCCCTGTTTAGGGTAACCCGCGCGATGAGCAAGTCACAAAAAAAAACCTGATTTGATTCGGCTGATCAGCGACAACCTCCGACAAACCGCAAACGGCCTAGTGGGGCCCGTTAGTTTCAGGCAGGGAAAAGGAGAACCTGGACCCAGCGAGGTTAGCGGGGACACTCAGTTTGAAACTATCGAAGGATTCAGTCTCTCAGCTAGACAATAGCCTCGAGCGCCATAAGCCCCTAGTCGCATAAAAAGTAAGGTCGGTAGTGAAGCAGAGTGGACAAGATAGACTAAGAGTTTGAGTCTCTCTGCAGGGGTCAAGGGGAGCCATCAATCATGAAGAAAGTGAGAGAGCGAAAAGTATCAGGGGAATGGAGAATGGATGCTCAGACCACGCCCGCTTGAAATGACGCAAGGTTGTCATGGCCCATCTCTCCGGCCTCTTTGCCTCGTTGGTACTAGGGCTCTTGCAACCTTAATCCTTTCAAGCTTTTTTCCTGCCTGGGCGGCGGCTCTGACGCTCCCGAGCTCCGACCGACCAAGCGAGTTGTCCTCGGAACACGACGAGAAGCTGGGCATCAACTTTGACAAGAGGAGGGATTGCGCAAGACAAGCTTGGCAACAGCACCAGGCACCACACCTCTACACCAAATCAGAGCTCCTGTGGCTGAAGACTTCGGGCTCCAGAGATTGGCTGCGTCCAGGTGCGTTAGGGGGGGCCATGCTTCCCATGGCGTTCCTCTAGACCCAGCGATGCGATCCACCAGGGCTGCCACCATCGATCAGTTTCCTTGGCATCATCTTTAGCCCCGCGGCTCGAAGGAAAACACCTGAACGAGAGGAAAAAGAGGTGTGATGAAAGGGTCTGACAGCAGAAGACCCCTATTTCCCTATCTCTCCAAGCCGTCAGCAGTCAGCGCGTCTCTCGCCTCTCGGTCGCTGATCTCCTCCTCCGGGGTCCACTGCAGCACCATCCATCCCACTGTTACTGTGGACCCCCGAGGGTCATCCCAATTCACATTGCCGATCAGGGGGGGCATAACCGGGAGAGGTAGGTAGTGAGTGAGCGTGTGAGCGCGTGTGTGTGTGTATGTGTGTTCTATATGAGGAAACCAAGTTTCAATTTTCCCGTATCCAAGCCACCGATCGCCTTCTTGCTGTTCTGTCATCTTTTTCTTGCTTCATCCATCTTTCTTCTTTGCCGTGTTTTGTCTCTCGCTCTTGTCGGCAAAGGCGGTAAATCCGAATTTAATTCACCAGATGCGACCGTCTTCTTTTTCGACATAACGCTATTCACTCGCTCTTTTGCCGTTTCTCGGCGTACAATCATTTCAATCTGTCGACGACTCTCGTTAAATCCGCGCGCGCTTATCGGACACGGTCGCCATGCTCGCCGCTATTCAATCCTCGGGCGTCGCCCTTGGTCGCATTCTGCCTTTGGCTGTGACGCTGGTCGTCATCCTGGGCATTGTCATCAATCAGCTCAACCTCAGCGACGACCCTTATCGGTGCAACGCCCTGCTTCACGAGGGAAGCTGGCTGAATGCGCCCGATAACAATGGCAGCAGGGCGCCTTTCACCAACTGGCAGCCCAAGGGCTGCATGCTGCACAAGTATAAGAAGGAGGAGATTGCCGACTGCATGGAGGGACGACACATGCTCTTCTTTGGCGATTCGACCACGCGACAGATCTTTTATGGAATGGCCCGGCTGGTAAGTTCACGATAAGAGGCCATCAAGTTGTTCGGCTCGACAGTCGCGTCACGTGACCACAGGCAATCAACAAGCGATCCATGCCACGGTAGCTAACTGGAATGCTTCTCTGCAGCTCGACGCCGACAAAGCCAACGATGCGCGAAAGAACAGCAACAAGCATGGCATCCACGACATGGACTTTGGCGGAGTCCGCCTGGTCCAGGTCTGGGATCCCCTCATGAAGCCTGGCAACGCCACCGACATGATCGAGGAGCAGCTCGCCCTGTACCGCCAGGAGAGGCTCAACCCATTGCCCATCGAGGAGCAAAAGGCCCCGGCCTTTGTCTTTATGGGCGTCGGAATCTGGTTCGCCGCCCGATTTGAGGAGGGTGTCTCGCTCGAAAAGTTCAAGACAACCTTCCAGAACGTCTCAGCTATTGTTCAGAACAAGGACTTTGCTCCCTTCGGCTCTCGACCCATGGACCCCCGTGATGGCATCGGCTCCGAGATGTTCCTTGCGCCCGTTGCGCCGCCCTTTTACGACGAGATGCCCGATTACCGCAAGACTGGTATTGCTTCGAACCCCGGCGAGATCGAAGCCATCGACGATTACCTCGAGACGATGGAAGAAACATCCGGCATCCCCATGCTCTGGTCTTATCCTGCCCTGTCGCAAGATCAGATGGGCGTTATAGAGGACCTCGAGAACGGCTTCCACGTTATTGACTCTGTCTCCGAGATGAAGGCCCAGATCCTCCTCAACCTGCGATGCAACGCCAAGATCGATGCTAAGAAGGGATACCCCTACGACCGCACTTGCTGCACCGACTACGGTCCCAAGTCTTGGATCCAGATCGTCATTGTCGGTCTCGGCATCCTCTACGTCGGCGCTGCAGCTCTGTTCGAGATCCTCGCCCTCATGTCCAAGCAGGTGCCCAAGCTGTCCATCTTCAACGCCGACATTGCCACCTTCGTTACCGGCCTCCTCGCCTGCTACTGGGCTGACCGCACCCAGTCCTTCGCCAAGGGCTCCAAGGAGTATGTCACCTTTGATTTCAATCTCCTTACCGCCCTGTGCTTCATCGCCGGCTTCGCCTTCCTTGCCAAGTCCAAGCCTCCGCCCGCCAGACCCGGATCACAGACTCCTGCTCCGGCGACTCTGGACGACATGAAGCCTCTGTCCCGCGACCAGACCGATGAGTGGAAGGGCTGGATGCAGGCCATCATCCTGGTTTACCACTGGACTGGTGCTTCTCGCGACCTCAACATCTACGTCGGAGTGCGTCTTCTTGTTGCGGCTTATCTCTTCCAGACCGGTTACGGACATGCCGTCTTCTTCAGCACCAAGAAGGACTTTTCTTTCAAGCGAGTTGCCGCCGTGCTTCTGCGACTGAACCTCCTCAGCTGCGCCCTTCCCTTCATCATGAACACCGACTACATGTTCTACTATTTTGCGCCCCTCGTCAGCTTCTGGTTCGTCATTATCTACGCCCTGTTCGCCATTGGAAAGAAGTACAACGACAACACATACGCCCTTGTCGTCAAGATCATCATCTCCGCCGCCATCTGCCCCGGAGTGATGCTCTGGACGCCTGTTTTGGAATGGATCTTTGCCGCTCTGAGCCTCGTCTTCCGAATCAACTGGGACCTCCACGAGTGGCAGTTCCGTCTGGGCCTGGATGGACTCATCGTTTACGTCGGCATTCTCATGGGCATTGCCTCGGTCCGAACCAAGGCCTACAACCTGATCCTCACCAAGTCGTATGGCATTGCTGGAATTGCTGGTATCCTCTCCATGCCCGTTTACTGGTGGGTTGCCGTGAGCCACGCCGAGAAGAAGCAGGACTACACCAAGCTGCACCCCATCTTTTCTTTCATCCCCATCATGGGCTTCATCGCCGCCCGCAACATTTCGCCCATTGCGCGAACGTGGTACTCTCGATCCTTCTCCTGGCTCGGCAAATGCTCCCTCGAGACCTTCACCCTTCAGTTCCATATCCTCCTGGCGGCCGACACCAAGGGCGTTCTCCTTCTCGACATCTTCCACGGCGATGGTGGTCTTCTCAGCGACCGATGGAGGGCTCTTGTCGTCATTGTCCCCATCTTCCTGTGGATCAGCTCCCGCGTCGCAGATGCTACGGGTGGCATGGTCAAGCTTCTGACTGCTCAATGGACCACCCAGACGCAGGAAGATGACCAAATCGACCTGGAGAATAAGGCGGATGCCGAGCCACTCATGAGCAGCTCGCTGTTCTCGAGCTTGACGCCGCTTACTCGGCACATGCCCTCCAAGTCTTCTTGGGCCAACAACCTCAAGCTCCGCATGGTTGGCCTTCTTGTCCTCCTTTGGGCATTGAACCTGGTAAGTTGACTTGTTCGTCGCCACATTGAACCAATGCTAACATGTTATCTAGTTTTATTAAATGTACCATTCACGGCGTTCGGAGTATAGCGCATCGACCGACCGATCGACTGCGGGAACATTGGCAGGGGACCGTCAAAAGACGTAGGACCGGCTTGTAGGGGATAACAGTTACTAAGACAACGGATATACTGGGCGGCTATTTCAGGGCTGGCATGCCCACCACATACTTCTGGGCTCACAACCCAAACCTCGATGACACGAGATGTAGATTTCTTATTCATAATGACAAGACATCAAACCACCGTGGCCACGGACTCGTTTAGAGTGAAATCAGCTCATGCATCCAACCCTGGACCCTGACCCTCGAACCGAGGATGCCCCCTCTAATCAGGGCTGACATGGTTAAGGACAGGGATCTTAATTAACACATCCACACACAAGCGAAGAGGATTTGTGCGGCGCGGGTGTCTCGGGTCTACCGTATTTATACGACGGATAGAGCTGTGCTTGTTCTAGCTCCGAGACCAAGGGGTTGATACATTTGACGTTTCTTGACGCTCATGGTTTGGAGTTATTGACTTGGCCTCCCTCAAGAGTTGCAATATAATGACTGAAAGAAATAAATAAGCAAGGGAGGCCTGAATCATTGCTTTTCTTAGAATGCTTGTTATAATATAAATCAGAGGTCTTTCACAGCTATACTACCTACACCAGCACAAAATCCTCCTGAGGATGACCCCGCCATTGTTTGACAGCCTCGCCATCCATAAACTTGTACATATAGCACTGCCCAACAACCTTGAACTCCCCAGTTATCTCTGTCGGCCTCAACACAAACGGGACATCGGCACCGAACAACAAGACGCAGACATCCCCCTTCTGCATCGCCTTCGGCCCCAGTCCCCAGAACCCGTGTGTCTCGGTGTTGAAGAACCGTCTGTTGGTCCCGTACGACTTGAAGGCTGGATCAAACATATGGCCCACCCTTGTAACCGTATCGAGGGACCAGAAGCCTCGTCCAGGTTTGAGGTGGGCTGCATAAAAGGCCTCGTTTTGGCGCAGGCAATAGCCGGCGAATTGCTCTACTACACGGTTCCGTCCATCGCCAGCTTGGCCGCCTTTGCTGTCATAGAAGCATACGAGCGTCGAAGCAAAAGCCTCGTTGGTCTTCTCTTTTGGATACGGAGAAGGCTTCTGCTGGACAATCTCCCAGCATAGGTCGACGAGGTGGCCGCTCCCTTTTGGTGAGTCGAAATCGGGCGTCTCCATGACTCGGGTGAATTGATCGATAGTGTCGATAACATATCCCGAGACTGTCAGCTTGTTGCCATCGGCCTGGGCTTTGAATGGCTTTTGCTCTGCCTTTCTAAGAGTTGCGTCCCAGGCTTCCCAGAACGCATCTGCATGAGAGGGCGTCTTTCTGTCCCACTGAGGTATCCATGAAGGATGTTCATACCCAGGCTTCAAGCTCTCCTCAGTCTGATGCGCCTGGACCAGAAAGTTGAGAGAATGCTGAGCGGTGTTGACCGCTAATAACCGATGCTGCTCCTCGACACTCAGCGAGTAATTTGCCTGAAGCCAAGTCCTATCTGTCCCTGGCTGCTTCGCCTTGGGATGACCCAGAAAGGCATAGACGTGATCCAGCTTGTTTGTCGCGTTGAAGTACCGTGAGGCCTCCATGACGAGCATAAAGTCAAAATCACAGTGACTGGCCAACTCATCATGGAAGGCTCTGAGCGTTGGGTTCCGGTACACCCAGTTGCCCTCCTTCTCATAGGTTGACCAGACGTTCCAGAGGGCATACACAGGCGCACCAGCCAGCTGATCCGCAGTCTCAGGCCCAAGAAGCAATTTGAGCTCCTCCCTGAAGATGGTGTTGTAGATGAATTCAGCAATCTCTGCAAAGTCGATGCTTGAATCGCCCCAAAAGGCTGTCGCCTCAGTGGCGATGCCGACTTCCTGGAGAATCCACACGCGGGAGAACCAGGTGAGGTTGAACAGCCTCCCGATGGAGTTTTTACCGTTGGCGCCGAGGACGGAGGGGAGGACTGACCGCCTGCCGTATCGGGTTCCTGTCAGGTCTGTATACTCTGAGGCGCCTTCGGGCTTCATAGTAAGGTAGGTGTAGGGCATCTCCTCCCTGGTGGGAATGAACTCCTCCATGTCTGTCTTTGTATAGATCTTCTTGTTGATGGTCCATATGCACCGGAATGCTTCCTCAGCAGAGCCTGTGGTGTCTGGGCCCAGCCAAACGAGGACATCTCGGGCTTTGTCGTAGATAACACCCATCAAGTCGACCTGATGACCCTTTTCGACATTGTCGTTCTGATTGATGCAGATAGCATCAGCCCATGCGATCCGGTCCTCGTCGGCATTGCGCATACGACAGAGTCCATCTGAAAGACTCTGCCCGATGCGACAAACGTGGTCGGAGCAAATCACTTCTGCGTTCTTTGTCGGATCACCCCATACGTAAGAGAGAGCTGTGTATGGAGGAGCCGTGTCTATCTCGGCTATGAAGAGGTCGCACACAAGCGGGTCGTTTGCGGAGCCTGGGTAGATTTTGAGCAGGCGGAAGAATCGGCCTTGGGGGATTTCGGTGTAGGAAAACGACTCAGAATCCATTGCGAGGATCAAGATGGTGTTTCTTTGGATGACTTGTATTAACAAAGAATGAAGGAGGACTTTCAGCTATCCGCAGGCACGGCAGGTTGATATTACTGATAGAATGTGGCGATGCCCGCAGGTATTGGGGCTTAGACCCTTGTTCGTATGTATGGGATAAGCTGCCAAGCCAGAATTGCAGCAACTGAGGAGGAAACCAGGCAGACAGCTAATGAGGCCCTCTCAGTTGTCGCTGTAGGACCAGATCTGAAAGTCACTTCCCCCTCCGGTCGCGAAATGCCTACCAGATGGGCTCGCCGCCACTGCAAAAGAATACCACAAACGACTATGGTCATGGATGACAGTGCAAAGCTCGCCCGTCCCTGCATCGGATATATAGAGTTCTCGTCTAGGCGAGACTGACAAGACCCATCGTGCATCGCTCGTAACATCCACATCTGTTACTCTGCCCTATAGTTCCTGTGAGCCATGATCGTAATGGTGACCCTGGAATCTTACCTTGTGTTTGAGCTGTTTGACACCCTGTGACGGCTGATGAGGCCACAGACGTGCCATGTTATCCTCGCCACCAGACACAAGGAGGCCGTGTTTCGAGATGGCAACCGAGTGAACACTGCCTTTGTGGGCTTGGAACCTATTTTTCGGCTTGTCGTCCGATTTGACACCTTGCAGAGGCCAATAGCTCAAGGTGCCGTCTAGTGAGCTGGCCACAAGCATGGCGGGGTTGGATGACATGGCCAAGCTCACAGGCGTATCCGGGAACGTGAACTGGGCGGTTTCTGAGCCCGACTCAGTATCCCACAACCGGACTGTACGATCACTACCCGCCGACGCGACCATATGGCCATCTTTAGAGATGTCTAGGGCATATATTTCGCTCCGATGACCCGAGTATGTGCTTTTCACGGTGGCCGACGCGATGTCCCAGACCTAAAAAGTGCTCTCAATCAGCTAATGCAGCAGCCTCATTGTGCCTGAGAACCCCGTACCCTTATGAGAGAGCCTTCGCAGGCAGTAATCAAACTCTTGCTGTCAGCAGTGAAAGCAACTCCCCTCACCAGCAGCATCTTTGTTGTTTCCTCTGTCGAGTTGTGCCTCAGGGTACACGTTTTGTCTCCAGTCTCAACGTCGTAAACGTAGGCGGCGTTCATGGCGCCGATAGCAATGTACTTGCCATCAGGACTGAACCGCATAGTATTGATCAAGGAATCCGCGTTGTCTAGGCATGCGAAGGAAGTCGAATTTGACTTTTGGTCCCGAGTCTGTTGAATGGATATGCCACCGATCGGGGTCATGCATCAACTTCTGCAGTGACTTTGCATAGTCATTCCTGAGGAGTTCTTGTTCAGATAAAGAATCGATCGAGGCTTGAATTTGGACAAGAGATTCGGGATCAGGCGATGCGTCATTGGCGAGCGGGATCTGCCTGTTGTCAAGGTTGGACCTGTCATGGTCGTCCATAGCTCGAGTAGCGCTTACATGGGACAAGCAGAGCCAAAGGTAAAGAAGAGAAAATAAGCAAGTAAGGAGCGTATTTGAAGAACTACTCATGATGCTCCAGGCAACGGGTGTTGGAGACGCGTCATTTTCTACAGGTCTACCTACGCACGGTGAGAAGAAACTGACATGGATCGAACGGCCCTTCAATGTTCCGTTATAATATCACCAACACAATCAGCGAGAGCGAGAACAAATTAGAATTACAGCCATTACGTTTGTTGTCCCAAGGTTGGTTGCGAGGCCGTACGGTCCAGGGACAAAAGCTGATGGAGTGCCGCATTGTTTGTGTGGGCAAGTCAGGTTAGAACAGTGACCGCCTCCCGTCAAGATATTCAGGTTGGGCAGCTCAAGGGGAACACATTCTTCTGTACCATTCAATATTCACCTCGGTTGTTAAAAGTCAAGAGACTGGCTTACCCCGCAAACTGTCACTATCCGTAACTCTATGGGATGACGTTTAGCCCGTAGACGCCGAGCCGACATTTTAAGTTTTATGACGCTGACATGATGAAGCATTCGAGATCTGACAGCCGATGAGGAGTACTTATACATAACAAGAGAGACGCCAGTTATTCCCCTCTTCTTCATCTCTGTCTGCTTTTTGACTGAAGAAACCCACTCTCGAAACACTCAAACCAGCATATCCATACTACAACATCAACTTCAAAATGGCACACGGCTCGAACGTCGGATATCCCCAAAGCTACGACTCTGGCGATCAGCAACACTACAGCGCGGCTGCAGTTCACAAGGAGGGGAACTTGCACCAAATCAACACAGATGGATATTGTATGCCCTGAGAGCTCCCCGTGGGCGAGGCCATTATCAAGCTGACCAAGAACTAGTGGACAAGGACAAGATCATGAATGAACTGCAAGAGAGAGATGTATGCATTCCCTACATGACTGCCGTGTAGGGATCCCCAGGACACTGACGTTTTCTACTGCTAGATCCAGGAACATGTCAAAGAACGAATGAAGCATGAACCTGGGTTCGCTGTAAGTCATATTACATTTTGATTGTATCCCATGGACTTGTCTAGCTGCTGACAACATGCCCCTAACAATAGGCGATGCGAAACGGGAATAAACCCTCGCGGGGCGCTCTGGTCGACGCCGAGATCGCCAAAGAAGAGGCCGAGATGCTCGCCGCGAAGAGAAAGAGCAAGAAGGGTAGCATGGGCAGCATTTCCAGTTCGGGATCGATGAGTGAATAGGAGCCACACCCTGGCCGAGTTAGGGGAGACATGGGCTTTGAGGGGTACAGAGGGGACGATTCTGACAAGGATGGGAAACGAATCGGGTTGTCGAGTGAGTTCAAAGTTGTTTACTCTTACCGGAATTGGGAATTTGCCTTCAACCCTTTGATAGCTGTACTGGATGGTAATGGAACGGCGTCACTCGGTCAGATGTATCGATCTTTGGCACAAACAAACCGACACATGCCCAAAGTATAAGAATTATTTCAATGGCTACCAGGAACATCCTCAAGCAGTCTTGAACGTGGTTTCAAAAATTTTCTAAGGTTCAGCCAGTTGCCACAACTCTGCACAAGGGCGACAACGCAAGGTCTTCGTTGTTGAATGTCAAGACGTAATGTATCATCTATGTCAACGAGATAAACCTTTCCTGGGCTCTAATATCCAGATCAAACTTCACAATAATCGTTCCCAAGAGGTTTAGCATGTACAGGAAAATCGTTATTGAATTTTGGACGTTTCTGACGCCTCGTGATTAATAAAAGTACATGAAGGTTCATTCAAAGTCGTGTTCTGTAGGCCGTGTCAAGTAAAAGTATTCGTCTAGCTCTTAAACCATATCCTCAGCTCTCGCACCGTTACCAACAGGTCGTCGAGGAATGTGGGATGAGTGATGATAACCATTTCCATGCATCCCCTCTCCTCCATCGCCCTTGTATCCATGTCCAACAGCACTTCCGCCGTGGGCTCCCCAGCCAGCTCTGTGTGTGAAGACAGCATCAATCAACTCAGCTCTGCCATCAGCGTACATGAAAGGAGCACCACGGTTGAGGGGGATGTGGTTGTATCTCCAGTCCCAGACTGCAGCATAAGTCATGCGGTATGCCGAAAAGGCCATGACTGTGCCAATGACGGCGCCTGCAAAGATATCGTACCAGTTGTGGAATTCGTCAATGGTGAGAGCTCCGCCGATGAGACAGGCGCCGAGGATGGGAGCGTAGATGGCGATGAGCTTCCACATAGAAGGGTGGTAGTTGGAAAAGACCTTGAGCTTGGCGTTCAGGTACAGGTAGAGATAGACGAAGCCCGCGAAGGCGGCAGTGGTGTGGCCACTGGGCATCGACTCGAGACTATCATTGATCTGATCAGGATCACCAGTGCAAATCTCTCGCGTGTAGTAAATCTTGAGAAAGCCCTTCTCATTGTAGCCTTGGTTGTTTGCCCGGCTGAGATCTGGCTTGCACACGTCGAGGAAGTGAGGTCGCAGACCGCCAATGAGCCACTTGATGAAGACCTGGAAGACGGCGGCGCAGATGAGAGAGTATAGAAGACCGATGACGGCGTTGTTGACATCCCAGAACGATCGAATGCGGATCTGCATCAGAAGAATGATGAAGATGGGGATGATGCTGGCGAGGAAGGCGGCGAGCCAGATGGGGATGATCTCATCGCGAAGAGGGTATCCAAATTCGGGAAAGATAATCTCGCCGTCGGAGAAGGTGACGGGGAACGATCTTGAGGGAGCAGGCTTGGCTTCATAGACCTGGGCAATCGTTGTTAGAGGAGAAGGGTGAGCATTGGAGGATGACTTACACCAAGGCCAACGGCACCCATGCAGATCATGGTCAGAATATCCAGCCAAGTGCACTTGAGCCACTGGCCGAACGTCGGTCGCCTTGACATTGGCAAAGGATCGTGGACGCGCTTCTGGCGTCTAGTCGAGGGACCGGCCGGGTGCGGCGACTTGGATCTGTTAAAGAAGCCCATGTTGGTGAAGCTGGTGATGTTGGTTGGATGGACGCTGGTATGATGGCCAACCGTGAACAGGCTGACTATGCAATCAACTAGGTATTAGAAGTTGTCTGTCGGGCCTGTCTAGTATAAGCTTGAGAATGGACGCTGCTCTTCTATAAATTCACATTTCTAGATGGTGATTTCACTTCTCGACTCGCAACCTGACGTCACCATCGTCATGATCAGTTACTACACAACTCGAAACCGTCCCTTCTGCAACACGCTACTCGCGTGCCATCTACACCAAGCTACTTGTTTCGGTAGCATCTCCCCTACGCGGTGACGTCATTGATCAAGCAAATTTCCTGGAAACGAGAGCCTTGGATGGCAGATTCATGCCGAGGGGGCTTTCCGCGCGGCAGTTTGGTGCCGACTTGACCAATCACAACTCATTGTTCGCTGTCCTAGCGGCACGGGGATCGCGGCTTGGCCTTGATCTGGGACCTGCTGCTGTGGCTTATTTTGACAAACAAATAGACTATCTGGTATACAGCAGTATTTGGGGGAGAAATGTTAGGCTATTGTGAAAATAATTGACGTCGAGTTTGACGAGGTCGTGGTTCTTTGGTGATGCAAGACTGTTGCACCCATGATGGACGTTGGCATCATGAGCTTTTAGTTACGTAAATCACAAACACGAAAACGAAGAGAAAATCACAGAGCGAAAAGACTGATTCATTGATTTACTCCTCAAAACAGGCTTAAACCAGAGTTTTAACCTCAAAATAACCTTGATTCCTGTTGCCGACGAGGTGCGGTCGGAGGGTGTGGCTAGATACTGTGGCTGGTGAACTTGCTCTCTGATGAAAGCTGGTAGTGTGAGAAGACATTGCATTTGTGTTGAAAACTGCTATTTAACTGCAATACTTGCTGCAATTATCATCAACCTTATTCTATCGCGTGTATGCTGCTACATGATGCTACATTTTTTTTTTCTTTTGCATCTGCACTTGTTCCTAACTGAGGTGGTATAGGGTAGGTAGTTGGCACCAGAAGTGAATCCAGGACACTTGGGCTGGCCAAATTCATGCGTGTTTGCCAATATTAACCTTGCATCTCTCAGAGGGATTGCTAATTCTGTTGGAGTTGCCCATTCGATATAATGCGTCATCTCATAGTCTGACACGATAAAACGCTGAAGAGCTACTTGATATACCCCCAAGGGATCATTTGGTGGTGGTGGCATGACATGGTGGCCCGCTCAAAGACATGCCGGGCATTGAAACAAGACTTAAACCCGACAGAGGTGAGGCGCCTATTACAAGTTTATCAAAATGTCTCAAAACCCAGTGATAAATGTTCACTACATTGTTCACACATGGGGGCTAAATCAGGATGGATCCTCGATGACGAGATAATTCGGCTTCAGCCTGAATAAGAAAGCATACAAGACACACGTCACCATTGCGATCAATATTACCAGCCCTGTATGCATATATGTGCCAAGTCTTCCAGAACACCATCCCATCATAGAGCCAAGAAGCGATCAGCATGCAAGCTGTTTTACCCAGAGGGCCGTGCCTGGCCAAGCCGGGAGATTCGCAACGGCAGTCTTGGCACGTCCGGGCGATATAATAGCAGGGTTTATTGACCAAGGCCCCTTTTTGGGGCCGAAAACGATGTAACTTGATAGAAAAAGGGTGGCCCAAAGTAGATGAGCATATGTGCGTGCCTAACTTGTAATGCACCTATTCAAGAAACGTCAAGTGTAGAGATATGGGCCACTTCGTCTCGGATAACCGTTTGATTGAAGAAGGAATAGAACTAAGCACTCAAGTTGCCTTTAAGTTATAAAAGAAAGCCTCTTTAAATGATAGTAACACTGGTCAAATCGCCCCCAACCCACCATGAAGGAAAACCAGCCTTGGGCTTTACCCTATCCCATCTACTCCTTGGCCTGTCTCTGGTATTCCAGATTTCATTCTCCTGCTTTGAGTTAGCTTGAAACAGTAGCAGCCCATGCCTCTGATACAAGGTCTGGCCTTGAGACTCTGTCTTCCTCAGCACAAGAGAGCAGAGAAGATTCTCAGCCTCCAGTAAACGTAGGCAGTACAGTGGCTCGTCATCTTGAGCATGACCATCCGACGGAACCCATTCTGCACAATCTTGGTACAGACATGGAGATGAATTGACCACCACGTCTGCCTCAGCCACTGTCGTTTCAACAAGAATACCGCGAAGAACGATCTGAGAGTCCTGGCAAGATTCAGTCCAAGGCTGGATCCCTTCGCCGTGCTGGGGCCATTTCTCGACACTGAAGTGAGCCTCGGGAGCGCTTGGTGTCTCTTTGGAAAACCAAATGATCTTGGTTTCCAGAGAGGCCCAAGACCATGTCGGCGCGCGCCACTCGGGTACTCGCGCTCTTTCATCGTCAAACGTGTCAACAGCCCAGGCAAGATCAGACGCGAAAGAATCTGCCCAGAGGCCAGCAAAGTGCTGACTCTCGCGCATCGGTGCCATGTACTGCGCAATGCCGTCGATAGCCATCAGCTTGTCACCTGGATGCGACAACTTTAGGTGGGTATAAATCTCAACCACCTCGTACCATTTCGAGACGAGAGACGAAGTGTCCAAGTGCGCTTCGGCGGGCTGGAGCTTTGAGTTATCTGGAAATCCGTAAACCTGGGCTTGGAAGCCTCCAAGAATCGGCGAACACTGACAAACGTTGCGTGAGCGACACTCCCATACAAGCTCCTGGCTCGTAAAGTATAGCGTTCGGGGCGAGAGAAGACGCTCTTGCATGACCCAGGCGCGGTTCATGAGTGGATAGTCAAAGAATCGGTGGTTAAAGTTGAACCGTGCAAACAGTCGATACTCCTGGCCGGATTTGGGCACGGTGCCAGTTATTTCGACTTTTGGAGAGTTGTAGAATAATCCGCCCTGGCCACTCGACGAAGAAGCGGCGGCAAGTGTGAGCAGCGAATTCTCGTAGATTTGGCACATCTGCGAGCCCTCCTTTATCCAGCATTCAACGCTGTGCTGAATGATGCAGAGCGAATCGATCCAGATGTACTTATACCCGAGCTTGCGAGTGACTGCAATAGCGTCGTGAAACGTTTTGGGCAGCGCTGCGGCCGGGATCTCCTTTGTGTACTCCTCGTACGTCTCATCGTTGAGCTGTGCCGTGATGCTCTCCGGAGGCCCCCAGCAGTGGCTCAAGGCGAGGTATTTGGTCTGTGCTGGGTCCATTCCCAGAGTTTTGACGACTCGGACAGACGATTCTTGGACCTCGACCAGTCTGGACGGGAGAAACCCGTCGTCGGTTCCATTATCGCAGAGTGAGTGGTTATCCAGACACTCCTTGAGGGCACCCAAAGCAAAGGCGCATGACTCTTCCGAGTCTGTTGACGTAGGGATATCGTCCAAGAGAGGGACACTCTGCCAAGGGCTAGGGTGCTCTGTTGCGAGTTAGGAAATCATCCAACAAGCAGACCTGGGGGCATGGGAAGAATACCCGGAATCGCATGAATTAGAATATCATGCTCGAGTATAAAAGGCTCCTTCTTGATTCTCAAACTCATTTCCCACTGCGAAGAATCTTCGGGGTGAAGCATGTCAGTCCGTTGTCGTCTCTCCGTGGTCCAGAGGATGTATTTAAGATTCGGAGACGAAGCCTCTGGCAGCAGTTGCTGGACAGCCTGCCGAACTACATCGCAACAGATGCACCCGTTTTCAGCGGCCTTGTACAGTCGTTGGAGAGTTCCTCGGGCGTCATCCGCCGCAAAGTCCCCGCAGGACGCGCAGGGCGACATGGTAACCCGTTTTGATGGCTGATACCACGGGGAGAAGAGGAGAAGTTTGGGTGAGATTCACATTTCTGCCTGACGGACGAGATTGGGTCAAAAAGCGACCCCAATCTTGGCGGCTGACCACCACCAAGTGCCACACACCTTGGCGCCGTGGCTTCGACAACGTCGCAGCCAGGTCAACAACAACACCAAAAAAATGATATCGCGAGTTGTTGCTCGCCTGGCGTCTCTCCCGCCGGGAATTGAACCCGGGTCTCAAGCGTGACAAGCTTGCATACTGACCACTATACTACGGAAGATGTGTGGTTGTGATCAACCACTGTAGTGAGAGGATTCGATGGGAGCGGGTGGAGATATGCGGGTTATAGCCCATATCTCTGGTCAGAGGCTATGAGTGACTTATATATATTCATGGACATCTAGATACTCGTGAAATGACTATGGATACTTAAATATCCAACTTATCTCTTATATAAACCTTGCACCAGATCTCCCCATGTCTCAGTTGTCCCCAACACCGCAAGCAAAGCCTCCATCACAGCGTGTAAATGAAATCAGGTCGCACGTCGCCACTGATGGCCTTCTGCTCATCATTCATGGCGTCCCACTTGGCGTTGCGCTTGCCGTTCCTGCGCGCCCTGTTCTCCCAACGCAGTGCAAAGTGCATGAAGATGGAACCGCCGAGGAGGAAGATGACCTGGTACGCAAGCACCATGCCGTGGCCAGTCCAGTAGCGAGGCTTCTGGGCGTCAAGATAGATGTTGGACGAGACGACACCGTTGAGATTGCCCCAGCCGACAACCATTCCGAGAACGATGGCGCGCTTCAAGGAACCCTCGATGTTGTTGTTGACCCAAGACACGGTGTTGGAGACGGTCGGATAGATTCCTACAGGGCATTAGCGAAGTGGCAACATAAGACAACGTGAAACTTACCCATTGCTCCAAGGAACACGGCGCCGTATTGAACCTTGGGCTCGTCACTAGCCAGCAACATGATGAAGCCAATGATACCCACGCACACAGTGGCAATGTTGCAGAAGCCTCGCCATCGGGTCCGATCCGCCGTGAAACCAACGACGATGGTGGCCAACGCCGCACACGCATACGGAGGCACAGAGAGGAGCTGCGCGCGTGTGCCGACGTAGCCCATGCCGCGCAAGATGGTAGGAAGGAAGAGGGAAAAGGCATACAGAGGCATCAGGCAGCCCATGTAGATGACCATGTATCCGTACGTCTTCCAATCCTTGGCAGCAGCCCAGATATATCGCTTGTCAAAGTCTTCAGCTGTTCGGCCCTGACGGTCCATGATCAGACGGCGTTGAACGCGGATGCGATCTTCGGGGGACAGGAAACGAGCAGTGTCAGGCCAGTCAAAGACCATCCACCAGCAAAAGACGCCAATAAAGACGGTCGCCAAACCCTCGAGGATAAAGATCCAAGCCCAACCAGACTTGCCACCGATGCCGTCCATCTGAGCAATGGCAGCAGCCAGCAAACCACCAAACGACCCGGCGAGGGCAGCGGCCGAGAAGAAGATGGCCGACCGGGCACCAATCTCGGAGCTCTTGTACCAGCAGCCGAGATAATAGTTGACGCCGGGGTACAAACCAGCCTCGGCGACACCAAGGAAGAATCGCGCAGCCAGGAGACCGGGGTAGTTGTGGCACAGACCCATGAGGGTCATGACGATGCCCCAGGCGATGATGATGCCTGTAAAGAAGATGCGCGGGGTCAGCCGCTTGAGGAGGCCGTTGGTGATGGGCTCGAAGAGGGCATAGCTAATGAAGAAGATGGTGAGGGCCATGTTGTAGTCGCCCGTTACCATGCCGAGCTCTTCTTCCATGTTCTCGAGACGGGCGTTTCCAATGTTGGTTCGGTCGAGGAAGGAGAGGAGGTAGAGCAGAGAGAGCCAGGGGATGAGCCACAGGTCAACCTTCCACATCAGCTTCTTGTCCTGGTCATGGTCAGTAAGATTGATAGGAGATGTAGGTGTATACGGCAACCGACAATTGCTCGGCGCTCCTCTTCACTCTTCCCCGCGTCGGGGTCGGGCAGGTTTGCCAGAAGCTGAGCACGCTCCGCCTCAATAGCAGACGTGGGAGACAGCTTGGAGACATTCTCAACGTCAACAGCCGTGGGCTTTTCCGGCTCCGACGGCGGCGATCTAGTGCTATCAGTCGTCATGGCGAAAAGCTGAAAAAGAAGAACAATGATTGCCAGATGTCCGAACTCTGGGGGAACAACACCGCCATATAAGATGTAAAAGGCGGCCCGAATACCGTTTTGTCTCTTCCCTTGCTGGCGGCGTGCCTCGGCGCGTTGTCCCCCCCCTTCCCTGGGAGCCCTCACATGCGGAGACGCGGAGAGAAACAGAGAGGTCAAAGCTGTCCAGATCTGCGATTCGCTCTAGGCGATTAAAGGAAGGTAATAAGGATAACGTGGAGAAGAGACCTTTCCCCGCGATCAAGTCTAATTGGACCGACGGGGTGAGGAATGTCGATCGTGGATGGTTTTCGGGGCTGTGATGACCAAGTGAGCAAGGGTTGCGAACAACAAGATTGCAACCCCCCTCAAAATGCTATCAGCCTGAATGCCCCCCGGGCTGTGTAGGGACATGCTATGCAAGAGGAGGCTGCAGAAAGCCAGCCACCGAGGGATCTGATCTCTCTCCCGTGCTACGTGGCTTCTTGTTGGATTCTCGTGTGTTTCTAAATACGGAGAGATTAAAGCCAACGCCATGTATTCCTTTATTGTTCGGGAGATGGCTCATGCCTGTTGGTTGGTTGGGGGACCGTCCTCCCGTGTGTCACACTGAGGCGTAAGCCCTCTTCCCCCTCTGCATGGCCATGCCGTCACTTCCGAAACAAACAGAGAGGGACACTTTGTTTCGGGCTTACGGGCGCACATTTACGCTGATCACAATGTTGCAGCGGCAGGCTGCCATAAATGATGTCCGATGGAGGGTCATGTTGGCTGCTTACTGGGGCGTCTGATGCCCGCGACGACGCTCTTGGCGCCCGATATCCAGTTCTTTTCTCATCTTTGCACTCCATCCAAGCATCATGTTAAGCTTAAGAGTAGTCGCTCTGCTGAGTCTTGGCTTACCAAGCTGGGATGCAAGCTCCACGTGGCAAAAGCTTGATTATGGTGTGTAGCCTCTCGGCCATGATGGAGGTGGCTTTCTTCCCCAACTTGTCGCGCTGCGCTCAACCAATGTGACGCCATTGTGACCGTCGGACGAATTGTTCCTGTAGATATGCCCGTCAGATAATAATCCGTAGCCATCCTTTTTGTGCGATCCTGCTGGGCTTTTTCAGCTCCAGAGAATCCATCTCCTCACAGGAACTTTTGTACCACCACATTTTACCGCCGAAACTTTCCGGATCAGCACTGGCGGTTACCGCGGGCGAGTCAGAAATAACCCCGGGAATTTGGTTCGGGACGATACATGTGCTCAAACTTCACCAAGAGTTTATTCGCAGTTCTGTGTCACCACCACCGGTTACAACTGAAGTTCATCACCCATGCACCCGCCAAGCTCTCTCTCCTCTTGGCGATACAACGTCCGGCAGTTCCGCCGCCAATGAGGCAGGTGGCGGGGGGCAACTGCCCTCTTGACGTGGATGGTTCCGTCTTGGCTTGGAAAATGGAAGAATCCATGGATTATGAAACAGTCGGTACCTGCGAAGTATTGCTGCGAGACCTAGCCCGACAAGGAGAGGAGTCCGATCAGTGCTACCACGAGAGATGAGATGTTGGTTGCATTTCTTTCTGGACGAACGGAGATCATCGCGTGACAGCTGTCAAACATTGATAGGTTCGGGGCTTTAATCTAGTGTCCAGGCGCTTGGATTCGTGTGGTCTTGGCCTTGAGGTGCATTACGCGTCTCTAAATGCTACACTGTCGCGTGAAATATCATGCAAAAACGAGTCAGGACTGTAGGCAGTGCAGATGCCTGCGAATTAAAGCATCTGAAGAATTGCCTTCGTACTCGGTCACGTTAGCCAGTCGGCAAAGGGAAGCACACCGCACACATGCTGACATCAAAAGAGAGCCTGGACAATGCGCCCATGCAAGGATATCCACATCATCTGGGGCAGATCTAGGGATGGATCACGCGAATCTCAGTTCCGCTTATTACCCCCGCGAATGTGGCGGTGGTGGGTGAAAATGAAATGACGTTCAGGTTCGTTTCGCCAGTTGACAATGAATACAGAAACGGTTTCTTGAATTGATGAATACTCTCCATAAGGAAACTACCTAAGCGTAAGGAAAGGCCGATCAAAAATGTCGTAAAAGAATAATAAAAGTAATTGAACAGTTATTGATCACTTCATCCATTTTTCATCATAATGCCACTTTGGCTGGCGTTTCAGGTCACGAGCCCTTGTGCATTTCCTCGACCAAGTGAGGGAGTCACAACGACTTGGCATAAAATAATGAAATCTGGAAGAAAGTGTGAGAAGCGCTCATGGGATAGTCAAATACACTTGGTCATACAGAGGGAAGCGTTTGAGGGCTACATGAGTTATCAAAGTAATCATAGGGCGACAAGGGTCGATGATTTTTCATTCCAACACGAGGACCCAAAAAGCTGGCGTAGCTGGCGATCTATCGTGGAGTGGTTTCCCCTCTTGCTCATCCCTTCATCTTGCCCAGTGCTTCTCTCGATGCCAAGGACAGAAGGCATAACGACCTCGGTGCCCGTCAGCTACCCCAAAACTCTTAATCTTGCAGTAGCCAAGTCCCAATCCTGACCAGCCATCGCGAAACCTCCTACAACCTCCAGTGACCGGAACTCTCTCGGCTGGTCTGCAACACTCGCTCGAGAAGAGTCGTGGAGCTGGGTCGAGGCAAGGAAACGGCGAGGACTTGGCGAAAACCGACAACGATGGCCTGGTAGAAGTCGAGAAGGGGAGTTGAGTGAGAGGGCGAAGAAGATCCTCAACCAGCCCTGTGGGGGGGCGAGACGAGCTCATCGGTGGATGGGACCACATCTGTAGTCCTGTAAGTTATTGGCCATGGTCCATCGTGACGAGGCTCACACTTAACAGACGTCCATGCTATCGCTGTCGACCCCAAGCACCAATGCCGCAATACCCAAGCCATGCGCTTCATCATTCCTTTCCTGTCCCCCTCCAGTCGTTGCATACCACCTAGTCGCTCGAGACAGCAGACCTGTATGGGAGGTGTTATTGAAATGAACTGATTACTCGGGGGGCTCACCGAGCTGCACGAGGTTGGGGGATGGGGCGATTTTGTGCCCCCCCCCCCCGAGTACCTGGGTGGATGTTCCGCACTGTCTACACCTCGGCCAACCCAGTCTACTGCCCTCCCCAACGGCATCACCAAGATCAGCATCTGCCACTTTTTTGTCGAACACCTTCACAGCCTACCTCCCGGACGACCCGATCTGTTGGAGGTGATGAGGTTGGGAGTGGCGCGAACGCCAAGATACTCAGATGGCGCACCAAGCGTCTCGAGCAACCTACTCAGCTTTCACAACACTTCTTTACGCATTACTTCGTAATGCGTATCTACGAATCTAACCTTACCGCCTAGTCAATTGGCTTCTACGTCAATGCCTTGGCGATATTCTTCGTTATGCTCCGCCTTTGGCGACGGGAGTGGCAAATATCGATCAGAGTGTGCCATGTTTGACCAGGGAAGCTGCCAATAGTAATCGATCGTCAACAACGAAGCTGATTATGCGTGTTTGAGGATGAGAATTTAGGCGACTTTGATGTGATCTTGGTATTGAGGCTGATGGTCGAAGATCACGGCAGGTGATGTTGGTGTTGAGATCGCGAAAGTGATTTTGTCGGGGCCAGGGTTCGATCGAGGCGGGGCTCTCATCGTCGACTTTTGATCGGTCAGAAGGGAAGAGAGCGAAAAGGGAAGCGTTGAAGCGGTATAAAAGAAGAGCCAATTGAAGCACGAGTGCATTTTTGGTAACGATAGGGCTGAGGGTACAACCTTCATCACTAACGCTAGGCGACGTAGATTGGACTGTTGAACCATGGCTATTGTCTTTTTCTTGGGCGAACACAACGCGATCGGATGCTGTGGACCGTGAAGACGTACTTCGACCAATAAGAGAGACTGGCGATAAGAACTTGAAAGCTCAACTCCAGGTCGAAGAGAGGCGTCGAGGTGTGAAGCATCATTAGCACGACCTTGTAAAGGTGTTAAGCCCCATTTTCATCGACCTCATTGTAATAGAAATGGAGTCTACTGTCCCAATCATAGGTACACAATAGCATGGAGCCCAACCTCTTTTGTTGTTGTCAAAGAGGGCGCGCCCTTCTTTGAAACGGGCAAGCAGCTACGGCCTACCATCAGACAGAAAACCGCTCCATAGCGGCCCGATCATTAGCAACACAAGCTTTTTGGGTCATCGTATTAAAATGAAAAAGAAATTAATTACAGCCGCCCTACTCACTGTTTTCGTGACTCGTACAGCTCTCGAACACTCCCCTTGACGTGACCAAGTGTCAGGTCATGGTGATCGGATCCGAATCCATGCTGTACGTGGACCATCCAAGCCGGGTCCAGCGGCGTGCCCTCAGGCCCAAAATCGTGCCAAGCCCGGACGGTCATTCTCTCGGGCGAGAAATTCACCGAGAAGTCGACGGGGCACTTGGCGCAGGAGCCGCCAACTGCAGTTCTCGGGCGCTGCCGAGCAAGCTCGAAAGCAAAGCGCAGCGCGTGTCCAGCCTCGGAAGGTCTGCCGCCCGTTTCGACATTTTCCCTTTCGTACATCCAGAAAATACCTTCAACAAATTCCATTGTGAAATCGAGTCTTTGGTGGTGACATATTGACAACCATCCAATGGCATCCTGAGATATCGGCTCGCTCCGCTGTTCGTACGTCCAAACCGACAACAACATGTACCTTCCCTGTACGATCTTGGGATAAGCAGCGTATTCGCATCTCACAGCCCCCATTTCCGTAGAGCGTGTCGGATAGTTATACCGATGAGGCATCGTGAGCTGATCATGCATCTTCTTATGCTTTTTGTCGAGGTTGCCAAGGCGCTCCAACTTCAGAGCAAGCTGAATATGCCGATGCTGGAGCGATAGCTTGACGCTGCTACCGGCCAGGCGGTGGCGCCTTCGACCGCGTCGGGGGCAGGCCGGATCACTCGTCGGGTGGAGATTGGTACATAACTCACAAACCCATAGGTCTGGGTTGTTTCGCGAGATGTTGGCCAAATAACCTAGGTATTGGTGCTTGGAAAGCGAAGAAACTGGCTCATAGTGTCGACGTATAGCGATCCAAAAAGCTCGACACGTCATGGCCAGCACGTGCCTGTCAACTTCTGATAGATGGTCGGTCACGCTGATGAGTATGTCAACTGGCAACTGGACAAGATGGCAATCCAAGTTTTGCCCAGGTGATGGTCGTAGCCGACGAATAATCCTCTTGGCATGCGATGCCACACTTCTCATCGTGGCTCCAGGCCAAGCCGCAAGACGATGGCACCAGCAACAGTGATCTCCCATTTCGAAGTGCGGGTGGTATGGTGTTGACAGTTATGTTGAATGGTCGAGGGAGTGACTGAGCAATGAAACTTGAGCTTTTTAGAATCGCATCGGTGAGAAAGGAATGATGTAGAGCAGAGCTGCAGCTGTTCTTATACTCACGATGAGCAGAATTGTTGACACTCAAGAAGGTTCGCAAACCATGGTTTCCTGCTGCATGCGTCAAAGACGTGTTTATTCAATCAAAGTTAGACTGCCATGCCAAACTATATCCAAAGCTTCCCAACCAAAGACAAGGCTGAGATGGAGGCAATGTAAACAAATGGATACCATCTTGTCGCTCCTTCCCCCAGTAGCTGCCACCTTGGGTGGCGAAGGTTCCTGTGTCTAAATATTCACCTTCCGTCCCGTGGCAATAGGCAAGCGGAGTCCTTGGAGAGAGCTATCTACCTGGATGAAAACAAATACTCCGCACTATGGCCTACATCTATTACCTCGATATAGAAAGAAGCCTCAAGAGCGTATTACTTTATGATATTCTTACTAACCATTCTATTCTCTTAAGTTACTACCTGGATTTCATATCCTAAAGTTGAATAGTTGTTGCATTATAAAATTACTCTTTCATAGCGTCCTTAGAAGAGTCGTTTGATATAATATTCTAACCCCCCTTTCCTAAGTAGGCACCGAGGCAGAGCAGTTGGCTTGGCTTGAAGTCCAGCGTGTTCTTTCAGACGAGACTTCAGCATGACTGTATCTCCACGACGAGGCAACAAAGAGTCACATTAAGTCGCAGCATGGAGCTACTAGTATCATTATCATCTAACATCAAATCGTAAAGTTAAGGATTGACTTGAAATGAAGCCACCCCGCCTGCAAAACTGGTCTCTTCGCACTCCCCGCCCCACCAACACCGAAACAATAATGCTACAGATAGATAGATGCTCATGTCTTGAGAATATTGGCAGCCACGACAATGCCCCGAGCAGTCTTGCTAACCCAGTCCTGAGCCACGGAATAGTCACCATCCTTGGCGTACTGAACACCCTCGGTGATGCCAGGGAACGTCACAGCGGCGTATCCGGTATCGAGACCAGGAGCCGTCACCACGTGCTTGTAAAACTCACGGTTGGGAAGACCGCCTTGTGAGATGAAGCCACGCTGGAAGTCGCGGTACTTGTGGTTGACAACCTTCTTGAGGATGTCATCGTTGCGCTCAACTGCGATCTTCTCGAGGGCCTTGACCTCATCGGCGCTCTTCTTAAAGTGCTTGATGGCTTCGTCGAGCTCAGAAAGATCGAGGTCGGCACCTGCTCCTTCGGCGTACTCGACGAGGTCGTCGTAGTAAGCCCGAAGTTCGACAGCATAGTTCTGAGTATCGATGGGAAGGATCTCATCACTGGCCAAGTGGTAGGCAATAAGAGCCAGATACTGGCCCTGGGAAGCATGCACGTGGAAACCGGGATCACCAAAGGTCGCCATCCAGTGATAGGTGTCGTAGTTTGAGTGGTAGTGCCAGATGGGATCGTTAGGACCACCTGAGCTTCCGACATCGAAGGAGCTGATGCCCCGATGGAGGAAGGGCGTGTAGTCAGATCCAGAGCCGAGGACCTCGACGACACCGCCGGATGCCTCGTGCCAAGCATCGTAGAGCGAGATGTTGAAGCCACCAAAGTTAGGATGGATAATCTTCTTCATGGTCTCGGTCGCGAGAGTATGAAGCTCTGGAGTAGTGGCAAGGTTAGGTCTGGGACCAGACACCGCTACATCGATGTTGAGATATGAGACAGCGGTCTCGGTGAGCCAGTTGACATGCTCCTCAACCCACTCGGTAGAGCCGATGAGACCCCATTCCTCGGCGTCCCAGGAAGCAAAGACAATGTTTCGCTTCGGCTTCCAGCCCGCATCCTGGAGCTTCTTAAGGGCGCGGGTGAACTCGACAAGAATAGCAGATCCAGAGTTGGGATCTCCGTTGCCACCCTAAAGTGGTCAGTAAGCAGTATTTGGAGAAGGGAGTGGGAGTCTACTCACGACCATCCAGGTATCTCTGTGATTTCCAATGACGATGGTCTCATCAGCGTTGGTACCGTTAATGACGCCAATGACGTTGTGAATCGGGGCGATACTATCACGGGATACCACATCAAGAGACAGCTTCACGCCCGGAGCGGGACCTGTGCTGTATTCAGCATCAAGTCCGCCGGTCCATCTCGTTCGGTTGACGGTCTCGGGAGAGATGCCGTGGCCGTTGAGAGCCTTCAGCAGAGGCTCGGCTGCCGAGTACGAGATGGGGAGAGAGGGGATCTTGGCAATCACGTCAGAGTAATCGGCTCGGGGAGCATCCTTGTGGGAGGGATAGCCAGGGGTTGTAGGGTCGCCAGGGTGTGTTGAGAGGAAGAGAGTTGAGCCCTTTTGCACAGAGGTGGGGTTTCTAGCAGGGCCGTCTAAAGACAGTTAGTTGATGCTCACATACTCTTCTGGTCTGTTGAAACGTACCGGGATAGGCCTCGTAGCCATTGGCAGCCGTGACATTACCATCGTCGCCAGGGTCAGTAAACAGGACAGCTCCGATAGCGCCGTGTTCCTGAGCATTCTTGACCTTGAGTCCGCGGAACAAGCCTCCGTACTTGATCAGAGCAATCTTGCCCTTGATCTCAACACCGAGTTCGACGAGTCTCTCAAAGTCATCAATTGAGCCTCGGCTAGAAATATCTGTTAGCGACCTCCCTTTGGCTCACTCGTAAGTAGTCTTACCCGGCATAAACGTATTCAGCCGACGCATTACCGGTAGGAGAGTAGCCCAGCCAAGTCTGCTGGGAGATCACGTCCAACCCTGTAACGTCGTCTTCCTCTAAAACCTCCTCTTTGAGGTTGACCTCTGATACTTCACCGCTGGCACTGGTATATTGCAGAGAAGCGCTGACAGGATATCGCAAGAACACGTGGTACTCGTTGAGGTGAGCATCGACGCCATTCTCGTTCCATCGGTCCGCAGTCCATTGCGCTGCGTCTTTGCCATAACCGGCCAGCTTGTTCTGGTGGCCGTAATAGTTGGACCACTCGTCGATGGAGACGTTGTCAAACGAATTGACAAGGAGAGTCTCGTGGTCATTCAATATGGGAGGCCATTGATCATTGCGCTTGACAAGTGGCTTGCGATGTGTGTGCCTTGCCTCTAGGTTAAAGTCGCGCTGGCAAGCAGACGCGCCAGAAGCAAAGGCGACAAGAATAGAAAGCTGTTGGACACGCATGATGAGCCAGCGATGCCAATTGAGCTTGAAAGGGCGCAAGGCAGAGGGGTAGTAGAATGATTGACATCACCGGGAAGCACAGACTATAAATGCACGGCTTGCAGGTGACATGTTACCATGCAACTCTATCATTGTGCCATTGACCAGGCAGAAGAGCCAAGTCTATCCAAGACCAGGGATGAGCTGGGCCAAGCTCCATCTGATTTGCCAGCACTATCGTGACTCTGTGCTACGTCGGGTCAGCTTCCTTTCCTAGGCCGCACTACGTAGTAAGCTTACGAGCTCTCGAGCTCGGGATAGGTCCCCGCCATGTCGTCATACCTCGACCGAGGCATACACAGCCAGCCGGTGGTAACCAGTTCAGGAAGCTCAGCAAAAGGTCGTTTCTCAAGCACGCCTTGGCCACGGGGCGGGGGAGGATCGGCGCATAAGTCACCTTCCTGATCGGCGATAGAGCTGCCTTGGCCCAGCGGGGTTAAAGACAAGCATCTTGCTTCTCGCGCCATCCGAGATACAAATTGTATTGCGTGTGTAAGCAAGGCGGATGCTGTGGAAGTTCCCCGCTTCTCGAATGCGTGATGGATCGGCAGTTGAGACTCGAAATTGCAACGCGATAAGCTTCTTTACCAACATCTCAGGCGTGGAGGTTGCCGGCCTTTAAAGATCTCTGGGCCATCAAACCTGTCAAGGTTATAGTTCCCGCTTAATTGAGTTTATTCTGAGCGCTTTTCATCGTGGAAATCAGCGCTCAGTCGTCGACCATTACGGCCGTGGATGCGGAAGCACCGGGCCTTGGCTTGCAAGCATTGTTATCTCAACTGATAGAACTACTCGATTGGGCTTGATTCGCCTTTAAAGAAATGGCGGCAACATACGAGCAAGGATAATCAATGCCCTGATATGGCAGTGCTATTGCTGTGGTCTCGGGTAGATTTCTATTCAAAGCAAGCTTGTGAGGATGCTATTCTACCAAAGTGCACAGGATGAGGCCGCAAGTTGGAATTCTCAAAGGTAGGCGGGCAAGTTTGAACGACATGGCCCGCGAATGAGAGTATACCTGAAGCTTGTTCAACGGAGTCTTGGCGTCAGATGCCAGTTAGCCTAACGTAGCGGATTCCCCGCATCTCTTGGAGTTGACGTCTTGATGTTGAGATATAGGGTTAAAAATAACCTTAATTTTTGGTGTTCGTCAGAGATGGGCTCGTCCACTAAACACTCGCACTGCGGATTTTCAGCTACGGCCTCGGCAGCCAAAGGGCTGCTGGCGCCAGGAGAAAAGTTTTAATTCCTCGGTGGAAAGTTCACATTCGTCTAATTGCTATGGTTTATTGTATCCTTTTATATAGTTTTATAGTTCTTAGCTGCCTAGCTGCTTACTCTGGCGCCAACCCATCTATGTAAGAGACTACCGTTTCCTTTGGCAAAGCCGAGTCTTTGACGGGCATCACCGCTACTAGGGCTTACATCGATCTATCTTCGCTCTCTATATATCTCACTACTGGGACGAAGGAGATGAATATTGGTATAATTACTACCGACTTATCCACCACGGCTGAGTCTTATAATGCAATGGAAGTCTCTATCATAACGACAAAACCTGAATGGACCGCTCTAACACCAAGGTAGAATTTGTTGTCACCTACTTGCACAATTTTGGATAGGACGCTCAGTGACTCTTTTCCGCTTCATGCACACAAGACTCTATCCCCGAAGCCGTGCAACATAGCGGCCGAGCCTCACCAGGCCTATCCTTATCTCGCGACGTGTCATAGAGAGCATGAAGCTTTTAACTATGAGGTCACTTGAGTTTTGTTCTAAGATGCCGCTCACATTGGATCCCGTTCAAATGGCAACCAGCTCTTTCTCTTCATAAGGATGAAAGAGACCTTCATCTTCTGGTTATGACAAGACATGGGAACGAACCCGCATCGAATAGCGAAGCTAGCGTATCAACTATCTACTCCCATCAACTAACCCATTCCAAGTTCCGCAAACACAGTTTCTACCACTTAAGCCATAGGAAACATCGACGCTCACCAACTCAGACCCACTAACTAAACAATCATCAGCCTTGAAAAGCTGGATGGCCAGACCTACGCAACCTGCAAGGTCACGATACGACCCGAAGAGCAAATAACCGCAAACCTCTTTCGCATAGCATCCAGGACTAACTTTCGGTACTCGGCAGGGATCCAGAGCATGGGCTCAGCTCCTCTGCAGATCCAATCTCCTTTGAGACTTACACCCCACCCAACAAGTTGAACATCCTCAAACTTATCGGGCACGGCAGCCTCGAGGATGCCAAGTTGGGTCGTCAGACGAAGGCTACTCGTTGAAGTCCTGGTATGACCCGAGTCGAGCTTATGGAAGGAAGGGCTGTCCAACTTTCTCATCCCTATCTTGGAGTCATCGTATGTAAATAGGTACCGGGAGTCTTGGGAGAACGCCAGGGGCTTCGTGACGTGGGAATGCTGCAGCACGAGGAGACATTCTCCAGATGCTGTGCCCCAGACCCTAATGTTTGCACCTTTGGAAGACGTGGCAAGAAACTTGGTATCTGGTGAAAATATGAGCACATTCTCGCCAAACTTGTAGTGTCTTGTTGGCTCCTCGGCGGCATCCTTGTTGGAATCTGGGGTATCAACTACGCCTAGTGTGACTGTCGAATCGCCAAGAACAGAAGCATTGACTCTGGCGTTCTTCTCGTCGAGTCGATGAACCAGCTTCCTCGCTGTCATATCCCAAATCGCCGTTCCGCCTTCCAGATCTCGCATCGCGGCTAGCTGGCCATGGCGGATGTGATCAAGCCAGACCGATGCGATCGTGGGCTTTTCAAAGAACGGTTTGTAAGAATCGGGGACTTCCTGGGCTAGGGCGCAAGAGGTTGGTCCAATGTTCCAGAGCTTCGTTTCCCCCTCGTCTGAATGGGATGTCAGCATCTTTCCATCAGGAGAGAAGGCAAGACTGATGATCCGAGAGATGTAATGACCCAAGGAACTGGAGGAATCCTGCTCTGCTGGGAATGCGACGGATGAGAGATTCGTGAAGATATCCCACAGCTTCACTGTACCATCTGCCGAACCGGATGCCAGCAAATTGCTAGTTGAGGGGGGCGGACAAGGAGATTGTGCTCTTTGTGTGGCCATATAGAGTCTTAATGCACATACCTGCTTCGTCCCAGAGCCTGACGCCGTTGTCGACTGAACCTGAAATGAGAATGCGGCCGTCTGGTGAGAAGCAAACCGACGGCACCTCCTGTTTGTGATGTAGAGTTTGGCTGCAGACCCATTTCTCTGTGTCTTCTGCCTGATGTCATTTCTTAGCCGTCTTGTCTTTTGACCCAGTTGCGAGATGCCTCTCGTCAGACGAGCAGGCGACAGACCAGACTGAGGCATCATGCTCAAGTGTTTGCTCGCAGCTGTCGGTAGCCAAGTCCCAGATCTTCGCCGTTCCATCATCGGATCCGGTAGCCAGTTTGCCCTTGGATAAAAAGGCGACGGATGTGGCATAGCTACCGTGGCCTTGTAGAACGTTGACGAGATCCCCAGTCTTCCAATTCCAGACGTGGGCCTCATCAGACGATATCGTCGCCAGTTGCTCTCCATCTGGTGAGAAAGCAACCGTGTATATATCAACGTCCTTCAGCGTTTGGATACTCTTGAATGTGCCGAATTCAAGAATCCTGATCCTACCCTCTTGTGACGCAACAGCCAGCTTGGTGCCGCAAGGGCAGAAGGCGACGGAAGCCAGAGACTCTTCAAAATTGAGCCCATAGATGGAAGTTCCCAATGCCACGTCATAAATCTGCACGTCATTTTCACGAGATACAGAGAGAAACTTCCCATCCGGCGAGAAAGCGACGGATCCGACGCTCCGGCTACGGACACGGAGCGTTCGGACACAAGCATCCCAATTCTCCGGCTTAGAGACGATCCATTCGGGCACCTGCCATTCGAACTTCTTTCGGAGTTTGCTGCTTTCTGGGCTGAAGATGAGAGCTGAGGAGTAGACCTGTAGGGGGGCGGTTGCGATGACTTGTGCGTGGTTGAGGACGAAGCGACGAGCATCCCGGAGGAATTCGATGAGCTCTGCGGTAGCCGTATTTCCCTGCAAGAATGTTAGCCATCTTTGAAGAAGGAAAGGGTTTGCAAGGTAGAATGGCCTCACCAGCGCTGATTCAATATCGACAATGCTCCTAGCTGCTATTGACAAATGACCAAGCAAGGACAGTGCCTCCAGCCAAGACGTAAACTTTGCTTGGAAAAACTGCAAGAGACTATCGACAGTCTCAACGTCTTGGGCATTTGCAAAACCTGAGGCAATTAGGTGCTTCGCCCAGTGAATGCACGAGTACTCGAGAGGAGCCAATGGATCAGGGTCTGGACGGGACGATTCTCTCATGATGGCGCCAGGAGAACCCAAGTCGTAGATATCCTCCTTTAGCCCGCCCTCGCTCCTGAGAACATCGAGGGATCGCAGAGAGATTTGCAACTGGTGGTTCTCAATTCCATGTGGAATAATTTCTTCGGGGCGCTGCTCAAGAAGATACTGCTTGGCTGAGTGATGAACAAAGTAGATGACGCGATCCTGATACGCCAGAAAAGAGCCGCATGAGGGAACAGTGTCTCTAATGGCATTATCGTCGTAGTGTGCCATTGAAGCAACGAGAACGGCCATCTCCCTTGACTTGAGAGAGCGATAGGCAAGACAGGCGGTGGTCAGAACCGCCTTTAGTCGAGTCGAGTAAGGTGACTCCAACACCCGATCCATCATGAGCTTGTAGAGCTTAGGAAGACCCTTTGGGAACTTTTCAAGCTCTTCGAGAACTAGATGCTTGGCCACATCGGACTCGGCGAGCCGTTGGCAAACCAAGGCCACCCAGAGAAAGCTATCCTCTGCATTCGCAACCATGTAGTCATAGACGGTCTCCTTCATGTCATTTTTGTTGTCCTTATGGTTGTCGTTGTTGTTGTCGTCTTTGTCCCAATCCTTAGCCAACTCGTCCACCCTTATCCGGATGTATGACTGGACAGCCTTTGCAACTTGCTCCTTGTTCTCTTCAAGCGTGATGGGAACTAGCCCCTGAATACCTCCGATCTCTCGTTTGATCTCGGGCCATTCGCGACTCGACACAATCCATTTGGCTCGACACGAGCTCGATAATTTGGCAATGAGATTGGTTAGGGTTGGTCGGTCCGTCTTGCACTCGTCCAGCGAGTCGACAATAAATACCGCGTCCTCGAGAATCGGATCCTGCAGCATATTGTTCAGAACCTTTTCAAGGATCAAGCTGGTATTGGAGCTCTCAAAGAGCTTCTTCTTTGTCTTGTCATACTTAACACGAAGCTTTGCCATGAGTGACGGATAATGATCGAGTATCATGTAGATGAGACCGCGCATGACAGCTGTATCGCTAGATTGGTCTTTCTCTGTGGCCTGGCAGAAGAAGTAGGAGAGCGGCTCCGTGGATTTGTCCAGCTGATCGATGAGGCCACAGATGAGCATCGTCTTTCCTTTGCCGGGGTCGCCTTTGATCCAGAGGACCCTGCTTGACGGGTCGTTGGTGAATTTGTCGTATCCCGGGTGTTCCAGAATCCAGTGGTATGAGTCCCAGAGTGGACTTCCTCTGATTGTCTGGATCCTTTCCTTGTCCTCCTGGGGATCGGTGAGCAGCAAATCTACAAGACACTCTTGGTCGTCCTTGTCTTGTTCTCTCTTCTGCAGCCGTCGAACCTCGTCCCTAAAGGCCTTTTCTTGGGACCAAGCGGTATCTCGGAACTTTTTGAGCTTTGCCCTTATGTCCTGATCGGTGAACTGATCCAAGTCCTTTTGGACAAGGGCCTCTGCGTCCTTGACTTCCTTGATCTTGTCGGTCCAGTCATCCAACTTGACTGCATCCCTGAGGACGACAGATATCCCGCTGCGGTCATAGAGGCAAACGCTCCGCATCTGGAATAGGAGAAGTTTCTTGTAGAGGTCGACCACGTGGCTTTCAAGGTTGTTTCGCAGGTTGGCAGACGATGAGCTGACCATGTCTTTGCTGAGGACAACGTCGGCCAAGTTCCAGTACCATTCTATCCTCGACAAGACATAGGCGATACCTTTGCGGTTGATGCCTGGTTCCGTGACCAGATTGGCGAGGATCTAGCAATTCATTAGCAATCATGTCACGGCAAGATACGGACCCGTAATCATACTTCCAGACCAAGCGACGCGCCGGCCCAAATTGTTGACGCCTCAGGCGAGTACTTGACAGCCTTATCCACGATGCCCTTGATATTTTCCACGGTCCCAAGCACGTCCGCAACGACCTCTTTGAACTCTGCTTGTTTCTTGGATTTGTCTAAGCCGGCGTAGACTAGTTTCCACATCTCAGCCGACTCGGCACTTTTGCAGTGTTCCAAATCTGGGACATTGGGGGAAGTGGCCGTGTCGGCCCATTCCTTCTTAAATTTGGAAAGGATTTCCTTATATGCCTTGACTCTGGCGGGTTCCTTCTCTTCCAGGCCCTTGTACGCTTTCTCCCATAGCTGTTCGGGAAGGCTCTGTGGTGCACTCGGGGTAGCGGTCGTTAGCGGTGGGAGCGAGGTCGTCGATTGGTTTAGTGGTGAGATCACTGGTTGTGGTGTTGGCGATGCTGCCGGCTAAGCTGCCGAAGCCGTCTCTGGCTGAATTAAGGATGTTGATGGAGCTGTTTGAGAGTCTACCGGGCGGGCTGTTGAAGGGGCCCCTGGCTGGGTCGATGAAGATGTGGACGGCTGAGCTGTTGGCGACGCTGTCGACTGAGATGCTTGCGGGTTGGTCAAGAGGACTGCTGACGACGCTGGTGGCTGGCCTGTTAAAGAGGCTGGAGCCTGGGTAGTTAAAGTAGTTTCTGGTTGTATAATCACGGCGGTCGTCGTTGACGTTGTCGGCGCCGGAGATGCTGAAGAGCTTGTCGCATCTGCGGATGTTGTCGACTGTGCCGTGGGAGGTTGCTTCGATGCGGACTCATCTTCAGAGTTCGAGCCCCGACGTTTCCCTTGATCTTGCTCATCCACTTGTCCAAGAAGCCAGGCACCATAGTCACTCGTTGAACGTGGTCTGTAAAGCAATTGATGAATGAGGGAAATATCGAGGATGCGGGGAAGATGGGAAGCTGACATTCAGGCTGCGAGGGCCAAGAATCGGGCTGTGAGACCAAGACTACCGGTAATGTTTGGTGGCTGAATCCTGCATGAGACGGCGTGAGCGATGGTTGACATGGATGGATGATCTTGGTGTTGGGAAGCTCGATACCACAAACGAGACACCAGTATAAACACATTAGCTTACGCCCCCCTAAAGGCGGTCATTAAAATATAGTAAGGATATATTAAATAGACCTAGAGTTTATCGTTTTTATACTATATCGTTAACCGTGTTATTATAGTTTATATAAATTTATTTATTCTGATTGAGAAGAGTTCGGCAACCCTCTTGATATTCTCGCGTCGTGCACTTCTTGACCCACGTGCCAAGCCGAACATTAGTGTTTAGCTGATGAAGGATTGTTCCCAGTAATAGAATATTTCATAGAATAAGTTACTCCTGGACAAGTGATGATCCTGGTTGAGTCACCAAACTCGACTGGTGTTTGAAGCGTTATCGATCAGCTGGAGGCTGTGGGGGCCGAGCTGAACCTACATGGCATCCATCGCTTCTTTCTCTGGCGGGGACATCTCAGCCCTTTCACGTCGCGAGATGCCATCCTTTGTCAAGTTCTCCATGCACCGTATACTCGAGAGTGCGCCGTTGAACACAGGGATGGCAGCCAAAGATGTACCACACTTCTGATAGACCGTAAGAAGCTCCAGAAATGACGTTATTCTGGTCGAGATCATGTGACAATGTGCTTGCTGTTCGAGGATAGAAATGGAGGTCGGCTGAGGCTCGGCCGTTATGGTGTACGGCTTCGGGGATAGAAACTTGTGTGCATGGAGCAGAAAAGAATATACTGCAAGAGGAGAGGGAGTTGGGGATCGCGCATCAATCCAAAGTTTTCCAATTAGGTGACAACAGATTCCAGCTTGGTGATTAGAGCGGTCCCGGTTGAACTCCAGCTCTGTTACTTCAAGTTGAGAAAGGCCAGGAATGGCACGACAACGTCACCGTGAATTTGAATATATGGTTACATAACCAAGCAATAATAGCACAAATAACGCTGTCTCTGTCCCTAATATCCTGTTCTCGAGCGGCGCTTGAAGGGTTTATTCGGGTTGCACCTGTGGACGCGCAAGTATTGAGCATTATATTCCTTCCCACAGGCGTTGCAAGGTCTTTTCTTCTCGGAATCTGGCCCATGATGATTCTTGTAATGCCGATCCCGGTTGTCCTTCCTTGTAAATCGCTCTTTGCAATCCTTTTCGGGACATGCAAAGGGGCGCAGCCTCCTGCTACTCTCGTCAACCGAGCCAGGAACACCGCCACTTGAGGGGCTCAAAGCTGGACTTTGCCGGGGCTGTCTGCGATGATAATCATCACAGTCCTGCCCAGACATGATCACATCCTGCTCAGGCGCGGACGACTGGATACTCAAGGACTGTTGGACCTCTGAGGTGTCGGCAAAGCGAGACTGCATGCTCCTTGCCGCACTCTGAGCATCCACGCCGATGTGCCATCTTGCCGCATCTGTGGCGATAGACTGTGCTGTTCCTGTCAATAGGCTATAGAGCCCTACAGAGATTGTCTATTAGCCAGCGCTTGACACAGGGGCACAACACGAATGGGTAGGATAGGACTCACAGAGCAGAAATGTTAGCAATATACTGAAGATAGCGCCAGCCATCAATCCGGCCCAGAGCAATGATTTCCGCGACGAGGCCCGCCGGCCTATAATTGCCTTCCTGTGTTGGGTGGACTCGGCCCCAATACCCGGGTCTCCTGGGTCGGGATACTTCGTTGGGGATTGATCCTGCTGAGGCGGCCTCTGCTGGACCTGTTCGGGATTCCCTCGTTCGACGAACTCAGCTAGGTTGTAGATACATTCCACTGCGTCAATGAGGTCCGATGCCAGACGCTCAGCGTGCTTGAATAGGTCGTGGTAGTCCAGAGCCTGAGGGGTGTACAAAGTCCACGTAGATCTGCGTACATGCCAGATGTCCCGCGCCGTAGCTTTAAACAGCTTTCGGTCAGCACCGTGGAATAAGGGGAGCCATCGCGGCAGGTCTTGCCGGAACTGCTCGTCGTCAAATTGGAAGTTGGATGAATCGTGTTTGTGGATGTCGAGCGTGGCAGAGACTGCTTTGCAAACGCATAGGAGAGCTATTGCCATGCCGAGCTCCTGTGGCAGGTAGCCATGAGAGATCTTGTGCAGCGCTGCCATGCCAAATCGCCAGGCCCGTGTCGAGTTGGGAAAGCGTCCGCGCACTCTCTCGAAAACCTGGTGCTGTCTCACCTTAGAGTACTCTTGGATGAAAAGGCCCCGCATGGTTGCCTTTACTTTGTCGGTGTTCTCAATTGGGTTCGTTTTGAATAACAGGTCTGCATAGTCCCGGATACTCGGCTCGCTCGATGTATATTCGTGTCTGTCCGGGTCGATCGAAAAGTACGTGTCCCATAGCAAGAAGATAGGGTCCATATCTATGTCGTGTCGAACGCTATACCAAAGGCCACATAGGTGCGCGGGAGTTATGCCCGAATTCTCCTTGGCATGCATGTCTGCGCCATGTGCTCTCAGGAAATCAACGATAACAGAGAATTTTGCCTCCGCAGCCTTGTGCAGGGCCGTCCTGCCTTGATTGTTAGCCCAGGCAATGTCCACACCTTGAGCGACCAGAAACCGGACGACGTCAAAGTGCCCGCCAGACGCAGCGTAGAGCAAGGCCGTGTTTCCGTACTCATCGTGCGCGTCAATGTTCGCCGTTCCTTTGAAAAGATCGTCGGTGATTTGTCTGCCCAAATAATTCACGAATATTTGCCTGCGCGAACACCGGACGAAGATATGCTTGCTCAAAAGATTATCGATGACTCTGATGTCGCCATCACGCGCCACTTGGAGCAGCTCGGCATCTAGCATGCTGTTGTGATCCTCCTCTGGCAGCACGTCTCTAAGGACATCACTAGGGTCCTTATGCCGAGGACTCGGCAAGCTCTCTTCCTGCTCCTGGGCTAGAAAGCCGTCGACCAGTAGTCTGAGGGGGAGAAAGGGCTGCGCCTCAACGCTTCCTACCGGAGCGTTGATGACGTTCTGCAGACGTTCCTTGAGGCCCTCATATCGAGTGAACAGATGAGCGCCATCCCATACGGGCGAGTCGGACTGAGAGTGCCGCTCAACTGGACCGATGACGTCGATGAGGGTGTTTTGGAGTACCTCGTTCCGAACTTCGATCTTGGTGTGGGCGGGTTGCTTGGAAACAATGAAGGCGAAGTCTAGGGGGCCGAGTTGGTGGCAATGGCAGTCGGTCGAACAAAGCCCACCCGAACGATTGTTCTCGATGTAAACTCCCTCGCCGAAAGAGTCGCGGACAGAGGCAGAGCACCGGGCTGCTGGTGACGAGTCGGTAGAGTCGACAATGCGAAACATGGGCAGCCCGCGAGCGATGTCGGGGTAGTAGAGACAATCCTGTTCGAACAAGCAAGGAGTTTTCGAGTAGCTGCTTGCGACATGCCGTGCGACACTGTAGAGTTCAATGGTCCGGCGGTTAGCTTCAGTTGTCTCCAACGGCTGCGGGGCGGGGCCGGACGTGCCTTGTCAGGTCCGCGTCCAGCGGGTTTTGGTGGGGAATCATGGTGGCAGCAGGTCAGCTCGGGACAATGACGAGTCGGAAGTCGGAAGCAGGTGTTCAGCGTCGAACGATGAGACAGGCAGATAGCGAAGTATCAAAAGAATTCATGTGAGGAGGATATGGAAGACTTGATAGCTGTGGCCCTTTATACCAAGGCGGACGACACAGGCTTTCTTATAGTTGGACGGCAGCCAGCACGAGAGTCCTGTAGCCAAGGGTCTCCTCCCGTTTTGTTGGTCGCGGGTACCTCAAAATGATGCCGCCTCGCCAACCAGATCGTCTTGGGCGTTGTCACCTCCAGCTTTTTTTTCTCCTTCCCCACACCACCCTTCTCCTCATTTCACCACCTCGTGCTACTTCATATGCAGTTCGTCTTGTTCACCGACTTTCTCCAGCTTTTCACCTGCCTGACAACTTGAGCCAACCCCCGGGGCTATCCGACGTCTTGGATATGACTGACAGGAGAATATCAGACAGAGAGTGCCTGGTAAACGCAGGACCCTCAATGGGCAACATAAGGGTGAAGAAATAAAGAGAGTTGCTCTAAAAGATTATAACATTATAAGATAGCTAATAAAATATAGTATAGGAATAGTAAAAAATTATCTAAATAAAACATAATACTATGTATATCTTTATTAATTATTTGTTATTTTTATATATTTTTGTAGCTACCCTTAGAGGATCGTAGGATAATCGCTTTATTTTAGTCTCTTTTTCTGAACCCGTGTGTCAGGCCTAAGCTGCCATGCCCCTCCAGGTTTCTGGTTTCCTCACTGCGCCACCGTTAACACCAGAGCCTCCAGATTTCTAGGCTTGATCGTTTCCCCCATGAGTGGGAAACTTAGCTTAGATAAATATCAAGCTCGGCTCCTCTACATCCTGCCTTTGTCAAAGTCGCCAACTATCGACTCATCGCCGTCTACAGCTCACACATTATCCACCACTCCACCGAGTCAATCATTCTCTTCATTGCCGCCCAGCACTACTCACCCAGGTTCTTGGGCATGCTTAGTGAGTAAGGCCGACACATGTTCCGCGTCCTTTCCCGACTGTTACCCCTTTATCTTCGTCCCCTGTCGCCCTCAATCCTGCCACACAGAATAACAAATAACCAGTTTCCATGCCCATTAGCTAAAAGTTCTCTCTTTTTTTGCGATAGAGGCCTGCCCTCACTGGGTCCCTCTCATTGCAACCATGACGTAACGTACCACTGCACCACACAGCGCCATGAGACAGCCAGCTGTACAGCGGCCCAGCTGGGATCCAATGGCCGCATCTCTCGCTACCCTGTCAACGCCACAATCCGTTATTTCGTCGACCTGGATGGGTTCCAGACCAAATCCGATGGCGAGTACGTCGCAGCCTGCTTCGAGGTGGCCACACAGGCATGGAGCCTCGGCCCTGTGCAGTTCAAGCGCTCCTTTGATCGCAAAGATGCCTTCTTTTCCGTCGTCCACTCCAGTGACGCCCCTAACGACAGAACCCTAGCCACAGCCTTCTTTCCTAACTGCCCTGTCGAGTCGCGCATGGTCAAGGTCTTCCCCCCGGCGTTCAAGTACAGTGAGGCCATGGTCAACATCTTCTGCCATGAACTCGGCCACGTACTGGGCCTGCGCCACGAATTTGCTGCTCAGACAGAGAAGGATGACCCATCGGTCCACTTGGGTTTTCCCAACCCCGAGTCTGTCATGAACTACTACAACCACCCGCTTGAGATGGCGGTGCACGAGCTGGACATTGTGCTCACGAATGGTCTGTATGCGTACGAGGGAGACAGCTTGCAGGGGTTCCCTACCGATGTGGTGTCGCCGACCTCTGAGCCTCGTTAGATACGATGGATAGGAGAGACTGCAATGAGGAAGTTGGCATCTATTAGGTAGTTGCATTTCTATAAATCATCAACCATCCAACCTTTGGCTATCAAGAGAAAAGACAATCCCCTGGGTGATGTTAGTTTAAGGTTGCGTTAAATGTGGGCTCAACTCACCAGGATCTAAGACTGTTCCAAATCTGGGCACCTCCGCGACGAGCTTAAGCCAGTCCGTAACTTGGAGCGACATGAGCTTAGCACGGGCGTCAATCACCATGACATCTCTCAGCCTATGTCTAGCATCGTTGCAAGCGCGCCATACATCTACCTGCATCAGTCAGTGGCGTGATTTGGTTCATTGGGGTGAAAACCGCACCTCAGCCTAGCGGCCGTAAACGAGACACAAGTTCAGCTCCTGGACAGGCGCGTCGAGATGTCGTCAAGAATATTACTCTTGACCTTCTCTATAAAGGACTCTATCGCATCGCTGTCTACTCCGTGCTCCCTGAGAAAATCGACCTTGTCCCCCAAGTCTACTTGGTCGTCCCGCAACTCAAGCAGCCTGCTGTCAAGTTCTTCCAGCACGTTGGCGGTACTGTGGTCATCAGCTTGTAGCTGTTCGACTTCTCGTTTCAGCTCTTGGTTGTCCTTCTCCAAAGCCGCGACTCGTTGCTGGAGTTGCTGATTTTGCTCTTGTGTCGCTCTGAGCTCGGCCCAGATGAGGGCGATCTGACTTGTGGCCTCGTCTTCGCTTCCGACCCGATGTCGCTTCTTCTCGTTGATTGGAGCCATGGGAGGTGGAGGCTCAGTTTCATCGTAGGATGGTGGAGCGTCTTGGACCAGAGCGCAGAGACGAATAACCTTGGCTCCCGTGCCGTGGTACATGCTGGCGAGGTCATCTCGATGGCGAAGAGGCTTTAGGCGGGCCTGGCGAATCGCATCGCTGATGGACAGCAGCTTGACTTTGGGCAGCTTGGTGGCCTCGATGTAGATGCGAAAGGAAGTTATCTCGGAGAGCATGCGAACAGCGTCGAGGACTTTGCCCGACTGTGCTCGGGTTGGTGACAGTGGCTCTTTGGCGGCGAGTGGGACGAGGACTTCAAGGTTTCGGCTGACTTGGAAGTCGAGGCGAAGGGTGGTGCAATCGAACTTCTGTTGTACGACATTCGGAGCCGTCGCAGCAAAGGTAAAGTCGAGGGAAGTGATCGAGGGAGGGTGAATCGGGATGAAAACGTCTGAAACGCCTTTGATGCCTTTGAGGTTCATGGGAAAGCGTAATTCGAAGAGGGCGCATGAAGTGTCGACATAGAAGCGAATCCTTAGCCTGATGTCGTCGATCTTGGGGTCGGGCTCAACCAAGTGGTGTGTCTCATCATTGCATTCCCACTCGACGACGGCGGGCGTGCTCAGGTCAACATCCAGGCATGATAAAGCAGGTTTCCTAAGATCCATAAGCAACAAGGCAGTAAGGGGGCTTACCTGCAAGACCCAACATCACACCAACAAACGAAGAGAACCAGTTTCGCTGACAGGCGACTTGCTGAGTCTCCAGAACTCTGCAAGACCAAGCAAGCCCCTTCCGCCGGCCCCGGTTCTTCCAGCGAAGGAGGCGACGAACACTCGTTCGATGGGTAGAAGTCGGAATTTAATGACCTGCGGCGCGAGTCACCGGCTCTTCGAATGTGCGTGAATGCGGCGATGTGAAGATGTGACGCGACGCGATGGAGCGCGGAGGTGGAGTGATGGGAAAGAGTGAATGAGGAGCGAGTCTCACGGAAAAACCACCGACTTGGCCTCCAGAACTCTGCAAGGCCAGTCAGGTCGCTTTCCTCGGCTCTAGGGATTTCAAAGAGAGAAAAAGAAGTCAACCCATTTGAGAGCTCGAAGCGGAGGATGCACAATGGCAAGGGCGCGTGCGCTGTGATGATGAAAGGAGGAGGTTGATTGCTGGGCTTGGCAAGGAGGGGAAGCAGATGTGGGGCGAGATCACATGACCCTTTCATTCACTGGCCGGGCAGGCAGGATGACCAAGAAGGAGGGCTCAAGAGTAGAACCAGAGCCTTCTGTCACGTTTCTCATCTGGTGATCCGTCACAGTGAATGTGAGTTCTTCTCGTTTGGATGTGTGGAATTCTCCCTGGCTGCCTGCCTGGAGGCGTTGCGGCGATTTCGCTGTTGTCGCTTATCGCTTATCGCTTATCACACGTGACCCACTGTTTGGACTCGATTAGCTTTGCCGCTGTTTTCCCGCCTCAAGAACCTTCAGCCACTGTGGCTTGAAGGCACGTGGGTGAAAAACACGACATGGCTTGTAAAACGGCATGGGCAATCCTCCCCTAAAGAATAGCAAAATTATACATAAAAGAGATATAAATTTATGTTTAATAAGGAAAATCTTTTTCTTACTCTTTGGACTTATTTTTGACTACTTATTTATAATGTTTGAGTAGAATTAGACTACCTCTCTTGCCGTTTCCATATTTCAGCCAAGTTAGGCACAGACACACAGCGCTCCAGTCACTGACAGAAATATGTGGGCATTTCCCGCGGGAATGGATCCCGCAAGCGTCCCTTATTTCTATACCTCCTGAGGGCGCCATTTAGTTGGATACTATGCACATGAGCCAACGGGTAGAGTCAAAGTACGGTAATCAAGGGAACCAGTTGGCTCAATCTAGTAAGTCCTGATGTGTGGTTGCTTATCCAGTCGGTGTGCCACGATGAATAACGCCATGCTCATCGGTTCCTCTATAGCTCTATCGAGTACCTCCAACGACTCATCACCAACTTGGGCCATGGAATAGTTTCTGTGGCGAAATTATATTTTGGTGTATAAACCAAGCTTGTGTACATGGAATGTACTGAGCGCTGAGAATGGACTTCGGATGCGCTCATGAACACAAGGCTAACTCCCCTCCTAGCTCATCTCACAACCGCAAATCTGCTCTTCGCCCGTATCGAATGCCCATAGAAATACAAGACATAAGGAATAGCTGCGAGAAAGACCGATACGCAAGCCATAATGGTGAGAGTGTAATGCGTACCCATTTTCTCGTAAAATGGGATGCCGACCACCGTCATTCCTCCTGCAATGACATATCTGGTCAAGGCGACAAAAGTGAGCGCCGAGGCTGAGTAGATCTCGTAAGAATCGATGATATACATATAGACGCATATAAAGACACCCGTCACACCGTAGCCAAAGACAACAACGGCAAGAATGGCGGACCAGATGCTGATATGGGAGTAGTTGGTCCAGCCTAGCCAGAAGAGGGAGACGGGGATGGAGACCGCAGCGCCCAGCATAGCGTACCACAGTCGTATCTCTGGCTGGAACTTGTTTTTTCCTTCAGATTTAGTAGCCTTGATTGTTTTGCGGTAGACGAACGGGACAGAGACAAAGTTGATATAGGTGCCGATGAACATGGCGATAAAGATGATGTTGGCAAGGCCCTGGTCAAGGTCGTATGTGTACTCAAAAATGTATGGCCATCCAACAAGGAATGTGAAAAGGACGATGTAGAGGACGCTGATGTACAAAGTCATGGCGATGATAATTGGTTCAGTCAGCATGAGGAATGGGCGTGTCATGCTAACCCTGAGCCGACTGAAGAGACTGGCGTCCGTAATCTCATGCTCACAGCGAAATCGATTATCGCCAGTGATTCTTCGATAGTGTGCAGCCTTCCACTGCAGGAGTAAAGGCCCGTACGTTTCTGGCATGAAAAGGAGAACCAGGAGCAACACGAGTCCGGAAGAGATGAGTATAGTCCACTCAGTCCAACGCCAGCTCACCGCCGTCGAGGGGCCTATGTACGCACCCATAACGGCACCGATCATCGGGCCGCCAAAGGAAGTGACAGCATAGAGGGGGAAACTCCAGGTCTTCTCGAGACTGTTGTACATGTCGGCGATGGATCCGCCAGAACAGACGAGCGGTGTTGAAGCGGAACATCCAGCGAGGAATCGAAAGGTGATCTGAGCTCCAAAATTGGGAGCAAGTCCTGCGGCCATTATCCATATCATGAAAACGGCCATGGAGACTGTGTAGACTGCGTTTCTGCCAAAGGTTTCGGAGAATGGGCCTGCCACCAAGGATCCAAGGCCCATGCCGACAAGATATAGACCTGAGAAAGGGCTAATGCCAGATCGAATGAGATTAAATTGCAACGTACCTGTGGCGAGCGACTCAGCAACTTCACTAACACCAAGTGAAGCTGCAGCTTGCGGGAGCACCGCTGCATCAATGCCTGATGCAGCTCCAACAAAGACTGCGATCACTGATATCTGCAGCGTCACGCCGATATGCCTGCCAAGAGACCAGTTCTGGGGGTTCAATGGATCGTCTGGGCCTTGCCAATCAACGACGAAGATCTTTTGGCCTTGTCCCCGAGCGTCGTGATCTCGAACGTGGATGCCAGTCAGGACTTGGCTCAGAGCAACTCCAGCAGAGTGACATTTCTGGATCGCTTCGTTTGTCGTCTTTTGTTGCACTGGCCCTGGGTATTCTTCGATGTCGGCAGTACCCTCATTCAAGATAGAAAAGTCTGGCGTGCACTCTTCTTTTTTCTCCTCATCCAAAGGACTTTGACTGGGCCCTTCACGCCCGGTATCGGGTAGCAGGTTGTCTCTGGCCTTTTCGACATCTCGATCAATTTGGGCCTGGGCAGCAGCCGCTGCCCGACGGTATTGAAGCAAAGACTGCATCTCGCAGAAGAACGACTTGGCAAAAATTGAACTATGGACAAACCGGGGCCGAAAAGCGTATTTATCGTGCGGAGATGTCAACATTTATTATGGGGTAAAGGATATGTCAACATTTTTTACGCAGTAAATCCGAATATCCTTCTGACGCAAACAGACGAATAGAATTGCCCGAGTAATGTGGGAAAATGGAGTCGAGTCGGCTTTTTGGTGTTCGGAAAGCGTTCCGCGTATCGGCCAGACATGGCAAAATCGGGGTTTAAGATGCAGCAATCTCAGATCGGAAAGAAGGTCGTTATCTGACAGTTAATGGTGCAAGATCTGATGTGGCTTTGCATGTATTGGCTGCGGAACTGATAGCGACACTATTTGCAGTGCTTCATGTATGCTAACTATGTAATAACACGCAATGTCTCCTCGGCCGAGGACATGGCATCCTTCAACTCACGCGACTCGCGTGTTTCATCAGTCTTGATTATCAAGAAGCGAATGTCAAACCTTGCTAGCGCTTCAAGCGATGGCACTACCGGTAGCGGAAACAATGTCGGGGTTCGGATGACACTTCCATGAGCGGGGTGTCATTATTTTACGTCTTGTCAAATATGACAAGAAATGAATGGATACCTTTTTGGCATCTTGCATCCCTGGTGTTGAAACTTGACGTGTCGAGGGACTATTGTCTTTTGTAGTCTGGTCGCCTCAGCGCTCAAGTCTAGTCCTTGACGACCAGTCCTGCTTTAACTTCCATACTATCCAGGGTACCTGGGTAGCTGACATTCCTTCGTCTTTTAATTTTGAGGCTCGGCCAGTGTCCGAGTCCCCGTTTAGTGCCTTGTCCTACCGTTCCTCACCAACCAACAAAGCCGCTGTTGGTTCCATACGACCCATCGTCTCTGCCCCCAATGTCCAACGTGACAAGGTTAAAATTCTTCATTCGTCATGAAACATCCATTCTGGAAGGATTCATATTACTGAGGAGACAGTATGAGTACCATATTAGTCAAGCGGGCCTCGTAAGCGAACAGGCTGAAGCTTGGATCAAGCAAGTCGTCTATACATACGCACATGGCAAAACTGGACCGGGCGTTTTTTCTGCCCTACGCAGCAGGGCTGGTAAAAATTCGGTGCATTTCGAGCAAGGGGCCTGGTTTCAGACCCACGAAGTCTCGTGATACATGATGGTGGCTACGGAGGGCGATTTCAAAAGTTTTGTCCAGGAGCTATCAGCGCCAAGGCCTCTCATCCCTGTCGGTACCTGAGGTAGTTTCATATGAACCTCTTTAGCTACTCACTCCCTGAAGCGACAGGCAGGGTTACTGATGCTCAGAGGGGAATTTAGTNNTTTTGAAATCGCCCTCCGTACAAAAGGGACGCATTCCCAGCCAACATGAGAAGAAGACACATAGGGGGGAACCCCTGAGGAATGGACCCTCGGGAACACCGCCGATGGGTTCAGAATTGGTCATCTACAGCCATCTGCCATGTTAATAAACGTGTTGCCCCAGGGGGAAGTGCGTGGCAATGTGCGGCACAGCTCTATCCGCGACCAGGGGGGGCACTTGTTCCGTGTGCAAGACCAGACGTCGGATTAATCGATCCGCAAGCCTCTTTTACCGGGAATAAAGCATCGGATGCTTCTTGGCGGGGAAGCCGGGGCGCGTAACGGCCAAAGCCACTCAGATGTCGAAGCCGCCCATCTCGACTGTGGTAATTTCCCACTACCTCTAGCGCGCCAGTCGCGGACCCGGACACTCGCTGAGGATGTCTTTGTTATGTGTCACCGACTGGCGCGGACCCCTTGCCGATGCAGCACCCGTGCCCACCCATTCAACTGATGGATGGCTCGCTAACGTGATCCCTCGACAATCGCCTCTTACGTTCGGGGTACCCCGGAGAATGAAGGAACTCCACGGGGGGGGGGGGCTGTTCAGTATAAGCTTGGGGGTGTGCCCCTCCTGCGGTTGCTTTTTTTTCTGCTGCCAGGGTTTCCGACCATGTGAACCATCTTCTTGGCCGCAAACCAACATTGGATCCGGCCGATCGCTATTAACCATGGTGCAAGGTGAAAACGTCAGCCAGGTCTATTATGAGCTGAGCTGGTCCATCCTCAGCACGATCGGCATCGCCAATGTCCTCTTTGGACTCATGGTCGCCGGCATCACGAGCTTCTCCCCCGTTTCCATCGTCCCAATCGTCACTTCGGCCGCCGGTGCTATTGCCAACGGCCTCTGCTACTATGCCTACTATGACCTGTCGAACCCCATTAAGGGGCAGGCAGTAGCCTCTGCGATCGCGGATATTCTGTGGATGGTGAGATGTCCTGCGACGGATCTAAGATGTGGAAACTGATTGGTTTTGCGTTTACAGGTTCAAGAAGCCGGACTTTCATTCTACAGTTACATCATTCTGAGCCGAGTTCTTCGAAATCGACAATGGTATATCTTCGCGTTTCTCTTCTGGGTTATGATTGTCGCCATCCTGGCCATCCGTGTGGTTATTGCTGCTGTACGAGCGCGACGCATCTTGAACGAATCAACAGGAGAGCAAACCATCATCAACAACCTCCACATGGGATACTTTGTCCTGATCGCCCTCCTTGAATGTGTCAGCGCCTTCTTCCTCCTTCGAGTTTTCGGATCGGCCAAGTCGACATCGCTCAAGGCGGCCATCAAGGCTGGTCTGTTCCGCTATTTGATGAGAAGCACCGAGGTTCGGCTTGCGCTGCTGGCAGTGCTGGGTATTATGAGGGCTATCACGTACTCGTTCCAAACGGCTTCTCAGAGCGCCACGGATATCGCGTCGCAGCTTGATCGATTCGCATACGCCATGGAATGCATGTTCCCAGTCATGATGCTGTAAGTCAACTGTCCGCCAAACACAACACCCATACTGATAAGCTCCAGTATCGACATTCTCGCCTCCAAAGTCGTCTTCCATAACCAAGTCTACGGCTCCTCATCCCACAGCCGGCACATCCCAGGCTACCCACGCCGACAATTCACAGGCGGCAACGACCTAATCTTGACGACGAACCAAGGCGAACACATTGTCGAAGTGCAGGCCGGAGATACGAATCACGACCGAACGAGCTCACAAGAGCGCATTATTAGTCGCAGGGAGAATCGGAAACCTTCATCTGAGATTGACCTGGAAGAGATGGATCCTAAACAAATCGGCATCAGCAAGACGGTTGCGTTTGAGGTGCACAATTCGAGTGCCAGCATACGATGAGACGTGTTTAATATGAGGTTGAGTTTGTAATGCATGAACATAAAAGCAGTTTTAATGGTACTGGATAACGGCCGGATATTTGCATTCAAGAGTCATTCATCTCTAGCCTCTCGTCAGGCTGTCTCTGTTAACGATTCCATTACTCTTCATACACCAACCTAGATGAAACATAACCTAAGGCCAAGTTCATCTCTTCTAAACGCTCCCCAAACTATTATCAGTATTTTATTTTATGCTGAGGTTATACTTATATATTTTGGCATTTGCTGGAAGAGAACTACCACTGCGATAGTAGAATATATGATTCTCAGCAAGCACATGCAAAGATTGGGATTATTTCAGGCCTCATAGTATGAAATTTTCTACGAGACGTCCGCAAAGGCAGTAGCTGCGTACACTCATATCATAGACGGGTTCGACGACTTGTAGTAGAGAGGGGTTGGCGATTTATAGGAAGCTCTTCAGTTTATCTCTAGCAACGAACCGGAATTTACTAGGTATTGAAGATGCTTTTGTCAAATGCGAGGCTCGTGGCGAAGATTAAAGATCAACTTGGTGCATAGGGTATTGTCGGGTTCTATCAACGAAAAACGCTTTGTATAGACTCTCGCTCAGTTAATTTTCGCAAAAATAGACCAGAAACTTGTCTCTACGAATTGCAATTGATCTTGGTGTGCTCGAGTTTCATCGCTCAGTATAGCGGCATCCAAACTTGAAACGGATCAGCGCACAGCCATGCTTGGCCTCGATAACATGGGTGATTGTTGGTAGTGATGGACATCACGTGAAGGACAGATCCAGAATGACGAAATTGAATCCATAGGCCTTGCTTGAACTTTCCTCCTTCATATACTTTACGTTAGCAGGCCAAATATCAGTGACCTATTCCAGCCGAAGACCATGGATACAGACTCGACGACAGGCGTTCTACGGCCCTCTATCGAGTACAGCTCAGGGCCATTTACCCTCGTGCTATTAGGCCAATCAATTTATTCCGAGAATGCGGCATCTGTACCCCTCTACCAGTTGAACAGGGAGGTAACCTCGACCTCCCAGAAAGGCTCGACCATCATGTTTGAACGTGTCGAGTATGATGGGCCTGGAGAAGGAGAGAGTATGGCTTCAATCAAGCAGCGGAACCAACATCTGTTTTATCTCGTGCATCCAATAAACGCTCAGTACAGAACAGACCTGCCTGCCTATTACATCACGTCTGCGTCGCCCGACATGGTTGGAAACGTCCAGCTCCGTACCTCCAAAAGTCTTTTGCAGAAAGTCGAGTTCAAAGCCTTGCTGAGCGCCGGAAAGTCTTCATCGGACGATAAACTGTTTGATCAGGAGAACCAAGAGACACTTTTCGAGGCCAAGCCAAAGTGGAAGGGCGGCCAGTACCAGTGGATCGACTCTGCAGGCAAGAATATTGCCCACGAGGAAGGAAAAGGGGAACACAAGTTGGTCATTTCAGTTCCAATCCCGCAGCAGACCAAAGATGCACTTGTTGCATTGTGGGCTTTGAAGATCTGGCATGACACTTTGGGGACCAGAGCGGCCAAGAGGGAAGGCAAGTTGAACCGCGCAGTTCTGGACGATTGAATAAGAGGCTAACCATGATTTTAGAACTTGAGAACTTGACTGGTCCGATAGACCCCTCTTCGTATCCAGACTCGAAAATGACGAGTCGAGCTGGGGCTCTTGCTGGGTTTGGGGGAGTTGCTTGATCCGTCGATTTGAGATGGTGGTTCATGCGCTCGAAGGAGTTGGGCCTAGGAGGAGTTGTGATAGTGATACTGGAAAGTTTGCTTGTCCCTCGCAACACTATGCTCAGGCACACCCTCGTTCTTACACCTTATCATGAGCTAAATATAATTAAATATCAATAGAGGCTTTATCTTGCCTTGTATGATTCCTCCTTGCTTTAGGGTTACTATAATGTAATAATTTACCAAGAATAGGTAGCTAAGCTTGGCCGTAGTCCGCCAAGTCAGAGCCAGGCCGTATACGGTGGCCTGAAACTTCACGGTTCAGATGGCAGCGAGGGCTGGGCACTTAATATCCATGTCCTCAGCAAACTCCCTGATGTGTTACAATAGCATTTGCCCCTTCCATATCTCCCATCCAGGCTCTGACCCAGACGACGTTCTGTTTTCCAGAACGCCTCATGATTCTCTGCCTGGTTCAGCACGACACCTGGGCACTGCAACTGAGCCACCTCTTCACACCTGGATGACCATAAAGATGAGCACCCTTACGTAAAGTGGCGAGTGCTTCCATTTTCTAGCCACATCATTACAGGACTGGAGGTTATCTCTTGCCCTTGAACTCTCTCATTCCCTCTTCCTCCTCTTCTCTTCAATAACATCGCAACTAGCGAAGGTACGTGCTGCCTCGCCTCGCCTCACGGCATCTCTGCCATCACCAACCCCCATCTCTTGGTCTTTGCCGACTATCGCCCTTTCCCTGTTCTCCTCCAAATGCCGTCTTGCCCTCTTGCGCTCATCCGCCCTCACCCATGTGTGCAAGGCTCGCATCGTTGCGTGACTGGCTTTCGCATGGCCTTGAAATCGAGCTTCTGTCACGATTCTTTTTCCACCCGCCATCATCACCTCAACACCACCTTTGGGGCCAGGCTAACTATGGTCAATGTAGGCCTGCCGATCGATCCCCGCCCATCTTCCGTCGCCGACGTAACAATGACCATCCGCATTCACGGCCCACTTCTTGACGGGGCAACGGTCAACGTCTCGAGAGGGAGAACAACCATCCGCTTCGAAAGGGGGGTGCTAACTTCAACTTCGTGGGAGGAGACATTCACATCACGGCAAGGGGAGGTGGCCGACGAGGCTCTGGTGCTCGCAACCGAGGGCAGCTGGTAAATTCATGCTCGGGCAGATCTCTTTCCGGTGCGCTAATTTGATGCTAGACTAACCGCCAGCGAGGGCAGAGGCGATGTGAGGCCGAACGGGTTCCTCACCGTGCCGGGAATGTGCCTGAGCGCCCAAGCCAATCGAACTTATCCTCAAGAATTACCAACACGAGCCCGACCGACAAGAACACCGAGAAGACGGCCAAGAAGACCGAGATGCCGAACTCCCCCACGGATACGGCCAAGCCAGGCCTGCTGGTGAAGAGCGCCGAGGAAGAGCGCCGAGGTAGACCGGGCCGCAAAGAACACTAAGAAGACCACCGAGATCGGGCCTTTCGCAAAGACGGCCGAGACAAACCGGCAGGCCGAAACTACCAACACGATTTCCCCCAAATAAACTCGGGACTGGAGGATAGGGTATCAGCCAGGCCATGTCTATGCAGCTCGTGTGTTGGTATGTTTCTTCAGCCCATCCTCCTCTATTTCCGGAACCCAGCCTGACATCAACAGCCCATATACTTTCGAGCTTCTCTGCCAGTCCATGCTAGATACTCCTCCATGCCTCCATACTCACCCACTATGAGTTTCAGTCCCTTTTGTCGAGCGAACCCAGTTCTCTGGCGCCCCTCTTCAGTATCGGTCGTGGAAGAAATCGGATGTGTGGACCAAATACAGTATCTTCCCGTTTCTCCGGGGACGTGGTGAATTCTGTTACTGCTGCGGGACCCCTGCGAGCAGCGATTTTGGCATGTATCATCAAGGTTTCTGCATCATGTAGGATCGGTCAGAGAGTAATGGACACTCTTTGTCAGTTAGTTTGGCCGAGGAGGGCCATTGAGGAGATACATGGGCAATACGAGAGATAGCCGAATAATCACACTGATTTCCCTTTCGGACAGCATGTACATGGTCTTTCAAAGCTGTTTGGCCATCAATGACTGGTGAAGTAGCTACCGTCTTAGGCAATGGTGGTTTTCCGTTAGCACATGAGACGTGATGGAGAAGGGGCTCGGAGACATGTTGCATGCCAGCATCGGACGACCTGGTCCAGATGTCGGAGGCATACGCCTTGACAAAGCTAATTAAAGCTAGAGGTATCTGTGAAATACTCCTTTCAGCCCCAGTATATCTGATCTCCTTCAAGATCTGATTTCTCTGCCCCTAGTAGAGCCCCCTCCCCTGGAGGCACTTCGTCTTGCTCCAAGCGGAAGCCTGGTGCACCCCAGGTTCACGTGATGCCCCTCTGAGGTTTACCTAAGAGAACCTGCGACTTCCTCTTATATACCACAATAGCTGAACTGCCTTCACCAACAAACAGGCGAGGCGATATGACTCAGTGGCGAATGTCCCCAGGATCAGTACTGGCGAGGATGCAGGACCCGAGGCCGAACCAGCCCGCCCGAGACCGCGGTTCAAGTCCGTGTTGTTTTTTTTCTTTTTTCCCCTTTTCGTGATGCCTGTTAGCAACTGAATAATCCCATCAGTCTTTGAACAGACCTTTTTTTCTACTTCGTTGATTATCAAGTGGCATCCACGCACTTAAGAAGTACGTGTATGTATGGGTGTATTACTCAATTCAAGGGTATCATTATTTTGGGTTCGACTCCAACAAGTGCTAATAAGCAGCTCCCAACTCCTAAGGTCGTAGGGAACTTGTAGGACAACTCTTGCGACCTGTCGTTCTCCTAGGGCTGGATAGTCGTCTCTTGCACAGAGCCATCATCTTCGTATATCGGAGGACTCGGGAACAGCTCTTGGTAGAACGGCAAACACTCATCCACCGGAAGATTCGACACCCTCGCATAGTCGCTTAAAACGACCCGGTGCTGGGAACGCAGTATCCTCGCCACTCCCGTCCGTATGGATAGGTCGGGTCTTCCCTTGGGGAAATACTCCTTGACGAGCATCAGCTCGACAACCAGGGCGTGAGTTACTTCCACCTCGTCTCCGTGGCCAGTATCATGTGCATAGTTGATTGCACGGCCTTTTGTCTTTTTCAAGGAAAAGGCAAACTCCATGTCGAGAGTTCCGAGCGTGTCGTCCGAGTTCCACCCGCTGTAGATGCCATCTTCTCCCAAGACAGTCACTTTGCTGCGTTTCTGAACCTTGTCGTCCTCAGATCCCTCGATCTCATTTGCGTGGCGATCACACGCCGGTGCGGTCGTTTTGACGGTTTCCTCCAGCCTCCAAGAGCCCTTCCATAGGCGCCAGATCTGAACGTTTTCCCCATTTCCAGGATAACTCAAGAGGCCATCCATTGTTAGACGCACATTGTGGGTGCCATTAGGGTCGATGATGGAACCAAAGTGACAGCCAATCTCTATCCCAGCTGCCTGAAAGATGCGCCTCGAGTACAGAGTTGAATTGGGAACTGATAGAGATCGTGCGACATTGAGACTGCGCTTGAGTGTCACGATCCTGGGGGTCCTGCTCAATTGGCCCTTTCGTCGGACGCAGGCCTCTGCTTCAAAGTCGTATGAGACAGACACAATGGACGTGTCTAGGGAAGGCGGAAGGTCGTCGGGAACGCGGTAGGAGAAGGGATACTCGTATTTTCCACGCTGCAGAGTGGCGGTTGGTGTTATGAATGAACAGTACTTCAATTCGGTTATTTGGTTCTTGCAGTCCCTGCACCCTCTCTTGAAAGGTTTCTTCTGGATGATGAAGAGGCGCAGAGTTGCGTGAAGCCTCTCCACCTCGATGACATGGCGCGCGTCGAGGACCAACCGGCCTTTGATGAGGGAGCTGTTGCGGTTCTCTGGGTCATTGAGGATGACCGTGGAGGGCGTGTCGATCTGACAGCTGAGCGAGACGAGAGAGGTTTTCGGATCTTGGTGTTTTTTGGACAAGGGAGATTTGATCATTGCCGACAGACCACTCATTTGAAAGAGGCCTGTGGGAGATCTTGACGTGTCGGTTGGCTGGGGAGTGGTGCTGGGGTGAGAGACAAGTGCAACAGACATGTTCTCAAGGTAATGGTGGATAAGTATAATAGTATAGGCCCAAATATGGACTTTGAACGGATTGAATCGATACAGACAGGAAATGGAAGGACGAAAACAAGAAAAAAGCGACGATGCAGCTCCGTATAAGAAACTCCATTGCGGTCAAGTCAAAACTCAACACGACCGGGTCAAGTTGCCAGGAAAGGCACCTTAAACAGAGGCCCCATTGGATCTCAGTCTCCACGCAAGATTTATTCTTGGCTAGCCGAGCATCACACAACATCCAGACGACGGCGGTGATGGTTGGTGAGCTGACAGAGACCCTGGCTGAGAGTGGCGGTCTAACCCCTTGGGGCCAAAATAACCGGTGCTTCACCTCACGAGCAGCCTGGGTCAGGAGATGATATATTGGGGTCTCCGCACTTTCTGGAGAACTAAGATGCGCAAGTGTTAAGACCGGTTTGATGTAATGCTTAAAAGTTGTTATGCATTGTCATGAGGCAGAGTCACGATGCCCAACGATGGACGGTGAGTCCGCTCACCCATGGCATGATGTTGACTGTGAGAAGAGAATTCACATGTAACAGGTCAAGAAGCTCGGTACGTCATTGCAACCCTCAGATTTACCTGTCAATCTAATGAGGCCCGCCACCAGCGGAACTGGGTGCTTTGTCAGGGATTTGCGCCCCCAGGTCTCGTCTCTCTACATTCACACGAGCTGACTATTCCAGGGTATTACCAATATACGCCCTTTAGATGACGACAAAACGAGACTCCATTGTCTGCTCCCCAAGATGGCGGTCGCATTTTCCGATTCTGATTCACATTGAAGGCGTGGAGCAGTCGTGGTGACTTGCCGGATTAGGCCTAGCGAGTCCCGCCACACACGCTTTCCCCAAAATGGCTCGTCACAGCGAGATGATAGCACGATGGCTCGGGTTGCGAAGCCAGACAAGGAATCGCACAACGTCCAACCTCCATCATTCCTATTTGAACCTCCTCCCGCTCCATACGTCAACCCCTGAGCGATGCCGGCCGAGCCGCGTCCGGATACCAACTCGAGCCAGGGACGGAAGAGCCGCACAAAGAGCTTCTCGGGATGCTGGACGTGTCGGGCCAAGCACGTCAAGTGCGACGAGGCGAGGCCGACGTGTAACCGTTGCCAGAGATCGGGTATCGAGTGTGAAGGATATGAAGTGAGGCTCTCGTGGACGTCGGTGAGGAACCCCTCGACGTTCCGTCCCAGAACCGCGTCGAAACGGAAAGCGGCGCAGAGGGCTACCAACAGGCTGCTTCAGACAAGGCCATTGGATGTTGTTGAAGAGACAGATTCTCCTCAAGAGTCGCCCGCTACAGAGACCGAAGAGACCGAGCCACCCGTCGAGCCATTGTCCGGGGAATCCGCAAGCCAGGATCTGCAACCAGAGACTATCTCGCCTCCTGAATCTACCCAATATGCGCGGCCACATATCCAACAAGAATCCTTCAACGGGGGTCTGAACTCCCGGATCTTTCACTCATATGAGCTGCTGGGCCAAGGGTTGGCTACAAGAGTCCCATATCTCCCCCTACAGCAGGAGCAGGAGCATCATCAGTCTCTCCCAGACCAACCTCGAAGCTGGGAACACAGTTCCAGCACACAAGACAATATCAACACGTCAAACGTTCTCACGCCTGCCAGCATCAGCGATATTGGCACTAGCAACCTAGTTATTACAGGTGTTTCTCGACCTACATCTCCTTCGCCAGTCCGGAGTCACGGGCAGTATCAACAAGAGGGATCAGGCACTCAGACAACACGCCATCTAGATACTCTACACAACCCCGGCCTCGAGTGTGAGCTTTTGGAGCATTGGACTTTGCGTCTCTGCGATTCTCTGAACCCTGTTCCTGGAATTCATAACCCCATGCGGACCGCCATGATGCCCATCGCCCTGGAAGGATCCCGGACAGACTCGAAAAAGTCAACCGGCGCAACTGCCTTGTTCCATCTCATCTGCTCAGCATCTGCATTTCATCTGGCACCGAAACGATCGACTCCCGAATCCAGAAGAGCTCTTGAGAATGTGGCACTGGAGCATCACAACATTGGCATCACTCACCTAGCCCAAAACATCCGCTCCGATGACCGAAACCAGTGCGTACCCCTCCTGGCATCTGTCGTCATGTGCATCATGAACGAAGCCATTACATTGCCCACACAGTTCTGGCGCCTTCACTTTCGTGGAGCTGTCGAGTGGGTGAACCAGATTGAGCCGCAGGTCTGGCGGCAAAGCGAAGCAGCTTCAGCCGTATACCAAATGTTTATCGGGATGGCGACCCTTGTCCAGGCGCAGCTGTTGTTTGACGGCCACGAGACATCGTTTTGGCATTTCGCGTATGATCCTAGTTCACAGCCCGAACCGTATGCGCTCAACCTCGCCATTGGCCTTCCCCAGCCGATACTTCAAGGAATCCATGCCATGAACACCATCCAGATGCGTAAGAAGTCGTTGAATGGACAGGGGATTACGCCGTCTCGCCAGGCTCTGGACCGGCTCGAGCTCGAGCTGTATCTCTCGGTGCCTAGCAAGCCGGATGCATCGACCAGCAGGGAATACGGCGACCTGATCTACCATCACGGCTGTACATTTTACTATGCGGCTTTGCTCTACATGAAACGTACTCTGAAGGACACTCCGGTAGCTGACGTGCAGCCGCTCATCAAGCAGTCGCTGAACCACCTCGAGGCGTTGCAGACGAGCACCAGTGAACGCTTCTCACCCATGATCTGGCCCGTAGCCATCATCGCGTTTGAGATCCTCGATGTGGGAATGCAGCACCGCATGCTGAAATGTCTCGATTTCTTCCTTGACAGATCGGACCTGGCCATCTGGGCGCAGATCCGGCATCTGGTGAGGGATCTGTGGGCGCTGCGCAAGGGTCCGTCAGTCAACCTCAAGTGGCACGAGACACTGCTAGGGTCCATGAGCGACAGCTTCATGCTGCTGTGAACGAGGCTAGCCGTGCCGAGCTGCATGAAAAACCCTAGTTGTCTCGTCAATTGTCTCCCCCGTTACCAACGAGCTTATCTCTTGGCGGGGCCTCTACTCGATCTCACCCATCTGCGATCTCAACTTGCTTCTTTCTTCCCCACCATTACTCAAGTTTTATGCACGTTTGCGGTCCGATGGGTCGCGGCTCGAACCTCTGACGATGAGCAGATCCAGCACGTTGCAGCAGAAGTCGCGCTGAGTTGCCAGAAGAGGCTTGGTGGGTAAGCTCGCCTTTGACGCGCCTCGATGGGGCAATGGACCCCGAAATCTGCATCAAGCGGTAAGAGCGGTTCAAGGCCAAGTTCAGATATTTTTTTTTTGCTGGGGAGTTTCGGGGATTGATAAATATTTTGAGTCTGCGATTGCTCTTCCATTGATCTTGTCAACCTAATTGCACCCTCTCATCACCATGTCGAGTCAAGTCACCCTCCATTGCGTCCGCCACGCCCAGGGTTATCACAACCTCGGAGCTGAGTTCTTCGACTTGATCGACCCCGCTCTGACTCCTCTTGGCGAAGAGCAGTGCGCCAAGCTCCGACACGATCAGTTCCGGGATCAATCCAAGATACGGTTTGTCGCATCTTCTCCCCTGGTCCGAGCCATCCACACGGCATGCATCGTCTTCCAGCCTACCCTTGAGACACAAACTATTCTCGCCATTCCAGAAGCTCAAGAGATATTCGACTATGGGAGTGATATTGGAAGAGAGCCCGAGTTGCTGAAGGAGACGACGACGAAGCATGGATGGCCTGTGGATCTCAGCCTGGTTGGTATTGGCTGGACCAACAAGGACCTCGACGGGCCAAACAGCCCCGTCAGTCCTGCCTGCGCAGCCCGCGCCCGGACAGTTCGAAGGATACTCCGAGAAAAAGCCAAAGAGCTGAGCAAAGACACGGATGAAGAGGTTCACATCGCACTCGTAGCCCACGGGAGTTTCCTACACTTCCTGACCAACGAGTGGGAGAACAGCACTCACGGCTGCGGCACGGCGTGGAGGAATTGCGAGGCGAGGGCCTACAATTTCAAGGATTTTGAGGATGATGGGGCTTGGCTTGTCGAGACAGCTGAGAGTAGGGAGAGGAGAGGAGTTGAGGGGCCTCCTGCGTCGTTGGAGAGACAGAAGGAGTTGTATGAGGAGGCTATGGATGGATGGGTCGGGCAGGGGTTGCCGGATTTGAGATCTGTTGCTACCGCTTCGTCCAAGGAGCCTCGCTCGAAGCTGTGATGGGGAGAGACTTTCTGCTGCATGTTGATGGACTTGCAAAGACTGCTGGACACTGTTTGGGTGATTGGAGGGTAAAAAGAAAGTTGCATAGTTTGACTCCCAAGGATGTCTCTATGGACAACCTGCCATTGGGTATAGAATGCGTTGACAGATTACCGATAGAGTGACTTGGCATAGACCGGCCTGGCCTACCCCAGAGGGCCAAGAGATATGGCCTAGAGATAGAGAAAAAAGTTTTTCTACTTCCCTCAATAACGAATCAACTCAAGTTGAATAGCTACTAAGCGAGAAAGAATATCAAGTCAAGCGACAGTCTTAACCTAGAGCAGTGGTAAGCTTATGGTTATCCTTAAACCTTAAGATAGAGTAAAACTACTTTATAAACATTACCTGTATAGGAACACAATATTTATATCTAATACTTATACTCATGTTATTCCAGTCTTACTTATTATAATAGTCATACTGTCCTCAAAGCTAGATAGCACCAGCATCGAGCCGGTGAGAGATACTTTGGTCTGCTCCCATATCTCAACTCGCCGTTAACGTCCTAGTAATGCTCAACGCTCATGTTATTGCTGCCAAGTCAGATATATACCTACTAATACATATGAATACTATACATAACGTCATTTCTATCGCGACATGTGGCCATAATTATACAAAACAAATGCAAAAAAACAACGCAATGCAACGCCGCTCATTTTCTCCACGGTGGTGGTGATAACCCCTGTTGCTCCTGATCTATCGCCAGCCCAATACTCGAATGAGACCTCCTATCGTGTCCGTACTCCATACTTCTTACACTCTCGCTTCCCCTTCCCAATGGCCAGTTGTCGGACTGCGGTGATGTAGGTGACATGACGTTGGCTACTGGTGTGATTTCTTGTGCTGGGTTCTTGTCCCAGAATTGGAAGCCTCCTGTTTCTTGCTCTTCGGGTATGTTTCTGAGCTCTACTCGCTCGGGGTTTCCAGCGGCTCTTTCTTCGGCCAGGGGTAAGGGGGCTGAGATGTGTTTTGTGCTGCGGGAGTGTGTCCAGCCGCTGCTTCTTCCGCCGTCTGCGGTTGAGTCAAGTTTTCTTGATGTGAGGGATGTGTGAATGTCGCGGATGATTGGTCGAAGGATGGGTATGCATTGGACGATGATTGTTCCAGCAACCTCGGATGAGTACCAGATCTGGGACATTCCGTTGCGCCCTGTGAGAGGTTGTCAGTGAGAGTTGATGGCAGCATTTCAATGTCACTTACATATGTAGTGCGCATCACGGTCGTTCCCTTGATCCTTCCATCCAACGCGTATAGCAGAAACAATCGCGACACTATCAGATCGTAAGATAACAATCAGAGACGCGTGACAGGTTTCGATACTCACATCATTCCCAGACTCATTGTGAGGCAGAGTCCAACCTTTTCTGCCCTCCGCATTTCTAATGAACGTGTGATTAACCAAGGAAAAGTAGCAAAGACAAAGTCCATAATGATGTTGTAAACTGGAAAATGTCAGCAATAACTTCTTCTCCCCTTGAGTGAGCGACTCACCATTTCCTCCCTCTTTGAAATCATCCCGGAACTTCCACCCAATGCAAAAGTCGAGCCGATACCAATTCTGATAGCTTTCCTTGTCGCACACCTTGGCCCACTGAAAGATGACCTTCAAGATCATCCAGATGTTCATGGTGAAGATGCAGAACCAGAGTATCCACTGCTGCCATCGGTTGCTCATTCGAAGCAGCGTCACGCCAAAGGCCGTCTTTGTCCACGCTTGGCCGATCAGGGTGCCGCATGATGAGATGTTGATGAGGATGTGCATGCGGTCATCCCATTTTTGCTTGGAGTTTTCGAGGACGTAGCCGTTGCCGAACTGGTAGACGATGAGGGAGTCGGTTGCGAGGAGGACGGCCTTGTCATTTGTTAGTTGTTGTGTTGGTACAGGGGGGAAATTAATGAGACACTCACCCATGAAACAATGAGTATGTAGTCGTCATACCACATGCCATGGCGCCGAGTTATCTTTACCCATAACCTCAAAGCCAGGAAGGCTGTTGCACCGAGGAATAGACACCACAGGCCAGCGTTGAGCTCTGGATATGGATCGATGAAGCCATGGACAGGCTCGTCGTCGTCGTCGCGAGGCGTTAGGTTCATGGCTTTGCTACATTCTCGGCCGGCCGCGGTCTCGATGTAGGAGGGCGGCGCAGGGAAAGAAAAAAAGGAAGTGAGACAAAATAATGGAGGGAAGAGGATGGGAAAAGAACGAGTTTCTCAAACCCCGCGGCAACATGGGTTCACTTTCTTTCTTACGTTCCCTTTTTGCCGGTAATGGTATAACTTGGCGTGCTATGGCAAGGGGTCCCCCCCTGTTCATCGGGTGTCGCGTTCATCGATGGAGGGGGGGTGTAAGAGTCTCCATCAAAGTTTCAAGAATAAGCCAGGAACCCACTCGTTGTCGCCTGAGAAGTATTCGTAATTCTCTGTTCGAAACGGGGGGAGAGCGATAACTGACGTAATGTAGAGGAGAAATAGACGAGGGAAAAAGAAACATGGCTCAACTGCCGTATCAAGCTGAAACGAAAAAGACGTCTCTCAAAACCCGACGACGCAGTTAGAGTTTAGGTGAGGCCGTGTTCCCGCAGACGATGAACCTGACACGAAGCCCTACGCAGGCGTGGTTTCAAGCCTGCCTCCACCCCCCAAAAGTGGTCCAGCTTCCAGGAAAGGATTCCAGTCCCGCGCTAGAGTCTTGTGTGAAACGATAGAGTCTGGCGGTTCCTGCAGGAGTACCCCTGTCGCGGGAGCTAGCCTGACGCTTCCTATACGTGGCATAACTCCCCGGATTGATGGCCCTCCCCCTTGAGCTTGGACCTTCTTTGACCTTTTTCGTGAGGAAGATGGTATCCGTGCAGCCATGTGGTTACTTTTAGCACCAACACCCAAGGAACAGTGGCATGTGGCCAGTGGCGGCCGCTCGGTGACCGAACAGAAAACAAGGTCTTTCGTCCGTCATGGTTTCAGTGCTTATTTCTGTGCCCGGACTCTACGCCGGCTCCGGAGCCTCGATTTGGGATCTAGGTCCGAATCTGCAGCGAATCTTTTTTTTTTTTTTTTTTTTCGTCACGTCCGAGGCCCCCGAGCCGCAGATAGATTGCGCATGTGAATATTCTTTCAGCTCCGATTGATTAACACGGGCTCTTTCTTTGGTAAGATGGCGGGTTAAGCCGTCTGAGGGCTGTTTATGTGAGAAACTTCCGTGTCCGAGCCCTTGCTCTCCTGAGTAAAATAGACAAATCTCCCGATGATCAATATCTTCAAAATGTGATCGCCTTCCAGGAAAATGGTAGAAACACTTAATCTTGCAGCAAACAGTCTCAAATCCCGCTGAACAACCTTGCCGCCCAACAAGATCCAACAACCAACATACTGGGTTCGGTTCACTCTGGGTACCGCAAAATACGTGCAGGTTCGCATCATGTCATGCAGCTTGGCTATGGAGTCTCGGTGAAACGCGCGACATGGTCATGTCATCTTTCCCTGCTTGCTCGGCGGGGCCGTGTCGACCCATACTCCAAGGACACTCCGGCGGCAGTTGAAGGGGAGATAGTTTCAACGGGATGAGCAGATGCAAACAAAAACATCTGCCGTGAGATAATTCGTGAGTTATTTGTTGGATACCGGTATCCTAGCGTGTCTTATCCTTTGTGCGGGCCACCACGACGACGGCCCTGACAACTCTCGTCCTATCAAACCAGTCAAACAACCGCCCGACTAGTTTGAAACCACCCAGCGACACGCCGTACTCTGCGAGTAACTCATCCTGTCGATCCATAAACTTGACTAATCCCGTAAAGACATCATCGGTAATCTCCTTTATCGTTATAAGCTTGCGGTCATATCCGCACTCGACCAGCTGATCTCGGTATTCATTCTCTGTCAGAAATGTCTTGAGGGGGCATCCCATCACCTTGCCGATGAGACGGGCTTTGAGAATATTCATGGCAGAAGCTGATTCGTTGATAAGGAGATCAAAAGCCATGAATTGTGCATCGAGCTCTCTGGCTGCGTGTTCAAAGACGGGCTTTCTCGATGGCGAGAAGTGGTATAAACAATCAAGAGCGAGTAGCCATCGTTCGTTGAACCTCTCATCAGCCAGCGAGTAGACAGCGTCTGCCACCTGGGGAGTCCACGTCTCGGGCTTTGCAGCATTTGCGCAAAACAGTTTGAAAGATTCGGTTGTAACAACTCCTGCATCCGTTCCGGCGTTGGCTATCTCGCGGTAGATCTTGCGTCGCGATGTTTGAACTTGGGCCTCGTTGAGAGTGAGGCCCACGTAGCGAAAGTCATCCCAGTTCTGTGACTGGGCGAGTCGGGCGAGTTCCCATGTTTGATCGCCGCAGCCAAAGCCCAGATCTAGAATGGCGAGAGATCCACGTGATCCGGTTGCGAGGAGTTCCTCGTCCAGCAGTCCAGCGGTGCCGATGACTTGCTTGAGCAAGGCGGCAGAGGACTCGTGGAAGTCCTTGATGGGTTCGCCTGAGGGGGTTTTCCTGAAAAATGTGAGCCTACTACGGCATAACTGACAGTGATACTACAGAAACACAACTGAAGATTCCATGATCTTACCAGTATCCAACGTTCATCCACATAGACGGTGGGGGAGATCTGATATTGAGCTTCCAATGTCCCAGACCGTAGATGTCGCTCTTGTGTAGAATCGTGGTGCCAATAAGCCCTGCAACAACTATCGTAAAGACGATGCCCCAGAAGAATCCAGTGGCAAAGCCACTCTGCGTTGACGACGAGTCCATCTTGAAGTATCTCGCCAACGGCCACAACCTGCAATGTTGCGAAAGCTGCGCGTTGTGATGGCTTCGTTTAACTGGCCTGATGGTAGATGGACCCATATGTCGATAGCTGACTAAGAATTGTGCATCTCTCGAAGGCATCCAACGGGTACCAGACAGGGATCTAAGCCAATCATGGCCAGGCGCTAATTTCTCCCACTACAAATGCAACAAGATGAGATCAAGATGACACCAAGGCAATGGTAGTAACTGATAGTGCTCTAGCAGTGGGGCGAGTGACTGGTTGGTCTAATATGCACGCATTGAATTATGCTCGTTTCTATGCTCAAACAGATGCTTCACTCATAAACTCATGGCTCAATGTTCATTATCCTCCCACGGAATCGCGACCCCAAAATCTGACGCGACCCTCATTGCCGACACGACGCATCCCTCTAAAAGAACCATGCCGTCCCAGCACCAGGCCCCCGCCAACCAGACGTTGTCCTGCCCGTTGACCCAAGCAGCGGCCGTGTCATCCTTCTTCTTGGCAGGCCTCGAATCCCCTACGAGCTGCTGGACAAGGGCCTTGCTCTCGGTGCTCCGCAGCGTCCTTGTGAATCTCGCTCGGCGGAGGGTTGCTTTCGAATCTTGGTCTTCTTGCAAGGGGCATGTGCTGACGACGACTCGGCTTGGCATTGCGTGCAGGGCCTCGGTCCGGGCGCTATCTGATTTGGGGAATAGCGTCCTCAGCGTGATGGTCTGAGATGGCGAGGTGTCGGCGAGGTGATGCGCGCAGGAGCTGACACTCTTGTCGCTGTCTTTGGCTACGCACACATTCGCTCCAGTTTGGGGCTTCAGGACAGAACTCTCGACGCGACGGGTAGGGAGTCTCTCGAGCGTCGCCCGCAGCGGCTTGAAGATTGCCCCAGCAACATCCGGCGACACAGCAAGGACCACACGATCGAAAACCTGTTCCTCAACGCGCGATGACCCGTCGACCATCGATTGCCAGCGAACAATCACTGATTCCCCGTCCGAAGCTGGTACAGCTTCGATCACCCGGCTGTTGAGCTTCACATCCTCCACGCCCTTGGTCAACCTTGCCTGCACCTGCGAGACGCCTCCGCAAACCGTGTAGTGCTGTTGCCCGTGGGAGCGCTTCTTGTAATTGACAATGTCGCTCGCGGGAAACGCAAGGAGCTCGTCGTGGGAGCAGGTCGACACGCTGCTAATCAGTGGTAGCAGGTAATGCGATGTGTATCGTCGGGGCAGTCGTGTTCTCTCGAGGTAGTCGGCCAGCGACTCGCTGTATCCTGAAGACGTCGCGTGTCCCTCCAGCGGGGAAACAAGGAAGCACGCCAGCGTGAACCAGAATTGACAGACAATCAGGTACAGGATCTCGATGATGTGGGCCAGCACACTGCGATTGCCGGGCCACGGCGGTGGCATCTGGTGTAGGTTCGACGCGTGGATAAAATAGGTCTCGTCGGGTCGGGCCGTTCCATCGCCGCTCGTCGGGAATGCCTTTGCAAAGACAAAGAGGAATCGGATCGGGTGGAGGGGGACTCGAAGGTGGTGATACATGCGCAGGAGGTGACCGTAGTAACCGCCAGCGCTTGCACGCATTGGCAAGTCAATTCGCTCTGTCAATTCGGATTCTTCATTCTTGACGGTGACGGAGGCGGAATCGAAAGAAAGGCGGTTCGCCTGTGAGAGTCAGTGTCGTTCTCAAGCTGCTGCTCGTCGAGTTGTTGTCCCACCTGCTCAAACAACGTCACCGCATACCGTCCTCGTTCATCACCGCGCAAAATATACGCCGTCGTCAAGCCAGCGAGCCCCGTGCCAATAACGGCGACCCTCTTCTGTGCGACGGGGTCATGCCCCTTCAACGACACCTTCTGTTGATGTTCCATTGAGCAATTGAGTTTGCGTCATGGTCTGCCGCCGCAACTGAAGTTTAGACTTTGACCTGTTTCCCCCCCTGGCCCCTTTTAGCCTCTTTTTTGTTCCTTTTTCCCTACAACGATTTGTTACCTTGATTAATTGGTCAGTTCTCATTGGGAAGGTGCCATTGTGAGACCGGCGCAATTACCGTATTAACTCGAGAAATTCAACCGATTTTGGCGGGCCCGGGAGCCCCGCCTCACTGCATGTTCTATTCCTCATACAGTTAGTATGAGGAATTGAACACAACGTCAGCTCATCCTCCCCCTCTTCTGCAATCTCGCGAAACCAAGCCTTCCTGATCGTCAAGATGACCCCATCGCCGTTATGTGGCTTTATTGATATCATCTATATGTGTGGAAGTGAGGGTATTCCCAACGAAGCTAACTAGGGTCATAACAGATGTCACGCATGACTTCAAAAACGCCGAGCCCTTCGAGATCGGACAGACCTACCGCCTCGAGTATCGACTGCCCTCTCGCCCGACTAAAAAACCGGTATTTCCCTAGCAAAAGAGGGCTCTCACTGCGGCTGGGTTAGGGTGCGCAGTAGTCAGCCGGTTGAGGATGTCTTGAGCCGGGGTAAGTTGTGTTTTTGCAAGGTCGAAGGCAAAGGAAGAAGGTAGCAGAAGGTCGACCTAAGGCTCGGGTTGCACCGTGAGTGGCAGGAAGGCGAGGCCTTCTTTTGGGTAGAGGAAGCTATAGATGACGAAGACCTTCTGCAGGGATAAGGTACTTTTGAACTACCTGAACTGGGCTAATTTCCCACCAAAATTGGGGCTTCTGCCGTGCTTCCTTCGGTATATTTGCTGATGATCCTGTTGATGATGTCCTTCTTGTTGCCGTAGCTAGGGACGCCGTGCCGCTTCGCCATCTCTATAAGCTGTGGCTTCTTCATGAAAAGAAGCCCTGCCTGAACCCCCTGAACGTCGAATAAGCTATCACCTCCAAGCATCATCTGTTCCTCATCATATAGCTAGTCCACGATCTCTTCCTGCTTGATATATACCTCCTCAGCTGATTCCTAACCTATGAAGTCGATATCCTCAAGAGGGATATCCTTAATGCGAATGAGGTCATCTTGGGTGCCGTCTGGCCTAATACTTATCCCACAGTTAAGGAATGACTTCTCCACTAATTCTGGACGTTATTCAAGCCGTGCAGCAGCTCGAGCAACTACCCAGGTCGTCATAACCCTCTTATCCCTCGTTGACCACTCTATTAAGCCCTGTTTTTCGCGTTCCTCGATATATAGCTCTGTCTCCTCACGAAGCCAGTCTTTAAAAGGTCCATTGATAGACACGTCGAGTAGTTGAAGAAGGCTTGTGCAACCCGGAGGGATAAGTGTAACCGTGACGTTTTTCTCTCGTAGAAGGTCCATCACGGGCTTCGTCTTATGAAAGGTGGCGACGTCTATTACAAGAAGGAAATCCCTCTTTTCTGACTTCGCCGTTGGCAATTCCTCGTTAATCCACTTAAGGAAGAGTTCCTCGTTATTATATGCCGTATCATAAACTCCACGGTTACATCTAGTAAATAAAGATGCCCTTCTTCGTTGAAAATATATCCCATAGGTAGAGGCTTTCCATAGAAGATGATCTTCGGCATTATGTGTAAGGAGCCGTCGGCAAAGATGTATAATACGTGGGTGGCCTATCTCTTACTCTACCCGCTCCGGTCAGTTACCCCTGCAACGGTACGTACACCGCGTAACTCGTAAGTCTGCCCATCTAGATATTCGAACGGAATCAGCGTCTCATCGATATTTAAAATATATTTCTTCTCGAATCGACGCTTAGTGGAGTCGAGAATATATTTTATATCCATTTTAGGTGACTAGTTATAGTATAATTGAAGAGTGTTTATCTTATTAGATACCCGACGAATATAACGAAGGAAGTAATTCGCGACTTTGAGATACTCTTCCGGTCGGTGGGTTAATTGCTTTGTAACTCGCCGTCTGATAATATTATACCGCCTTCGAAAGCTAGCCCACCATCCATTTGAGAATATGAATAGCTTCACAAGCTTTGGATCCTTCACGAGGGTCTTAAAAAGCTCTCTAGCTTGCCGTTTAAACCACCCTGTGGTGATGATCTTTCTCTCTTCCTTAGTGGCGAGGAATCAAGTAAATAAGAGCTCCTCAAGGTCCGGCTAACGTGGCGAATAGCTTCGTTGGTCTCCATTAATGATAGATTGACTTTTGACGACCTAGGTAGCAAGAGTTCCTCGAGGAATCTTAAAGAAAATGGCAGCTTCAGATTAAGAAGGCTTATAGTAGCCGTCGACGGATTTTAGGCTTGTTGGGTCATATATTCGATGATATTCAAGGAACATAAGTACCGAGATCTTTTTCTCCCTCGAATATGTGCTTTCAGGTCGTTGGATGGGCTTCAACGGTCTATACTTGCGTTCAGAAAGAGGCTTTGGCTTAGGTCCGGGCTTCTTCCTCTTCACAGGCGTAGCCGGGCCTGCTGCGGCAGTCCCCATAGGAAGGTTAACAGATCTCTCTGAGAGGGTCATTTTGACATAAAAAACACTTCGTGATAGCTTCAATTGGGATGAAAAATGAGGGTTCTCTTCCACCACGTCGAAAATGCCTCACATTCATGAAATCCTTGTCTGATATTGCCCTTCAAATGGCTAGCCCACTGTGGTTTGGTGTGGTGGGGATATTCGACGCCATGATGCAGCCGGGCCCGCTAAAATCGGTTGAATTTCTCGAGTTAATACGGTATTATGCTGCGCCGATGGACGGTGCAACAATGACGCCGAGCCGAGGCTTGTTGCGGGTCGGTGTGTCCATGTCTCAACAATGCCAAGTTTTTTGCACATGAATTCGTACCCAACAACATCGATTTGGTGGCAATTGCTTGACGTCGTTGATATCATGGTTGACGTTTCCAATGCCCGTCCAATTGGCATATTGGTCGGATATCTGCTGACTTGCGCCGCTCTGACTGCCCGCTGTCTACACCTTCTTTGGCACCGTTCAAAGGTTTCATCTCGCCAAGATGCATCTCACCGCCGTAATGCGATACTTGTCTTTAGCGCCCTGGCGGCCATAAGCCTTGCGACCACTTGGTATCATATGTTCTGCTTCTTCCAATGGTCTTATCAACAATGGGCTTCGTCTACGCCAGCTGGTCTTGATGCGAACAAGCTTCACCTGGGAGAATGGCTTCGTGACACGACTCTTTTCAAGCAAGCTTGGGTGTCGACCCTCGAGAAGCCGCCGAGAGCTTGGTGGTCACTACAGATTTTTGGGTTCTGCGCCATCTGGAGCATCATGCTTGCAGCTCAGTGTAGGTGAACCAGAGTCTCAAATATGGCGGGTGCTGACATGGTTGTGACTGTAGCCAAAAAGGGGACAATTCCACATCTCTGGATCTTCATGCTTCTAGGCCAGATTGTAGCCATTTCCTTTGCCGCAAATCTGTCTTTTGTCGCCTTTACCGTCTTTGACGAAGGGAGTTCATCCGAGCTCAAGAAGAGTGCAAATAAACCTAAGGCTGGGTCACGGACAGAACAAGGCTCCTGGCTGCCCCTTTCGTGGCTCACCATTCTCGCCATCAACTTGGGCTGTGCTGTCGCCGTTCCAAGCAACCTCAACCACCCTCAGTTCATATATCTGCTGCTCGCCCCTCACGTACTCGCGTTTGTGCCGCTGCTGATGAACAGCATGTTCGCTACCCCGGTCTCTTCACTATTATCGAAGCAGCCACCCTTGGCTGCCCAGGCTGCAACCATGGCGGTCTTGCTTGCTACAGCTATTGCGGGCGTAATGAGAGAAGGCGAAGGTTGGGAGGATATCAAGATCGCCTTGTATGAGCATCCGGCTGTGAGCAGTGTAGGGTGGGACGTCATCTGCTGCTGGACAAGTTTTGCCGCCTGGCATATCCTTGGCCGAGCATGAGCTCGAATCGTCTTGGGTGCTAGTAGTTGGCTATTTTGATGAAGAAAGAGAAGGACGAAGATGAAAGTGTCGATGGCTAGCTAAAGAAGGAAGCTAGGGAACACATCCTCGCGTGGGAAAAGGAAATGTGGCATCTTGCACTGCAAGACTCACCTTTCCACTATTGAGTTTCTATGGCTGCCGCCATAGAAGCTTAATTTTATCTAGATTATGGTGTTTTACTGCATTGGGTTTTAATGCTGTCATGTGTTTATCATTGTGTTATTTGATATCGTGCCCGACGGAGACGTCGTTGGAGATATACTATAAATAGTCTTAGATGCTACTTGAATCGAGGACTACAAAGTCTGGAAGTAAAAATACATTCACGGTCCGGCCTCGATTCTCGTCGTCATACTCGGCAACTAGCCAGGTGAATCCCACCTCGCAGTTATCATGGATTATTCATGACTCCTAAAATGGGTAAAATCTACCGGCGAATTGGGTATCACTCCACAGCTTGTTTATACCTTGTGGTCATTGAACAGAAGCAACTTCGTTTCTCTGTTGAGCACCTATCTAGAGGGCTATTCTACATTCCCCCGGGTCTTGTTCGGCTGGCCAGAGTAGGTGACTCCAACGTTCTCAAGAAGCGGACTCCTTCTCCTTCTCCTTCTGTTCCCTTGTTGCCCGTTCCACGGCGTTGAGTAGGCAGCTTTGACATATCTGGAGGCCCTTTGCCACGGGATTCAGCTTACAAGTGGTGCATTTACCCCCTTTAACCGACTTTGTAATTTGATTCCCCCGCAGTCGCGCTTTTTCCCTGCAGACTAGACAATAGAAACTTCCAGCGATGTCAACATCTTTACTGCACGATATGCACTTGCCCTCTTCCCTCTTCTTTGCGTTTATTGCCCTGTGCCTGACAACGTCCCGTTCCCTGCAGCTGGCGCAGACTACGCTGCCTTCGAGGGGGATCCTGGCGGGACAGCGCTTACACTTTTTGTCTGGATCCCTCTTGTGAGCCTCTTCTGCCTGTACACTGGGTTCGGAGGGCAAGGGGGTTCTTTGTTGTGAGGAACTCATGATCGATGACTTGGTCACGTTGTAGGCGTATGACTTGATCAGTTTGCATATGGGCAATGCTCGTGCTTTACCCAGTTGCCGGTGCTGTATTTATACCTAGATCTATGATGGAACACGGTCTTAATCAGGGGCTTTCCTCATAGAGATAGACTGTGGTATAGAATACCGAGCTACTGTGTTTAACACATTGTGTTTGGATGCTGTCACGCATTGATAGCTGTCTCTTTTGCTGTTGTGGGCGATGGCCTCTTTTGGAGACGTGATTGATTGATGACAATAAGTAGTTTTAATACCGTGAAACAAAGCTCGCAATGCTACGTGAATCTCGATGTATGTAGATATATCGTCACTTTTGAGGATGCCAGCTTCGCCGCCTCTTAAGCATGATTTACTCAAGTCTAACTGGTGACTCTAGGCCAAGTGAACTTGGTAAGCGGACTGAAGTTAAAGATAGATGGTCCGACCAAGTAGACACAGGAGATATATTCGCCAATTCAAACTCTATCATGAATCAAACCTAATCTCTACTATCTAACTGTTCTAGGTACTTCCAGAGATTTGTGTCATGTCGAAAAGTACCAACGGTCTTCAGCGCCGTCTTCCTTTCAGCCGCCCCCAACCCCTGGCGATCCATTATATTCGCCTGTTCGTGAGTGTTGGCAAGTTTGAATGCCGGCCTGTGTCAAGAGTGTTGTTTGTGTTATCCTGGCTGATGGCTTTTTTTGGAGGCGTCACCAAGCCCACCAAGATTAGTGTTGGCAAAGAGGTAATGATCGAATCACGCACGTTTTAGGAGACATGACTTGGTTATATCCAGGGGTTATTTAATAGCGGCAACCAGTTTTTCTTCCTTATTTAAAGACTATTTGAAGAGCTAACATCGTCCCCCTTCGCCAAAGATTGCTAGACGGGCCGGAGTTCTCCTTAAGAAGCGGACCCCTTTTTCTCTTCCCGTTCCATCTCACAGTCTCTGCACTCTTGGCATTTACCAGTATCCTCATACAGGGGCGGCACCTTTCTGCAACTTCTGCAAAGGCCCGCTAGGCGATTTATTTCCCTCTCCAGGTGTTTGAGTTTGCAGGGTAGACACCTGATAGATCCCGGGGTAGCCTTGCTTGGGCAGTCGACGCAGTTGCCCTCATTCTTCCTCCTGTAGTCTCTCTCTTTGGACTGCTCATTCTTTTTCTCCCTGCAGCATTCGCATAGCCTGACATCGAGAGGGACCCTATTTGGACATCTGAAACACTTCTTGTCCGTTGGTGTGGGTTCCTCAATTATTATATCCCTTCTATGCGCCTCTTTCACCTTCTCACTGGGCTCAGAGGGCAGAGGGGTTCTATTATTTAAGGAACCCATGATCGATGACTTGGTAATGTTCCAAGAGTGTGACTTGATTTATTCGAATGAGGGCCAAATTCGTCACCTGCCGGTACCCTATTTATATCGAGACTCCCTGTTGAATTTAGACTTAATCAGGGATTTTCCCTCTCCCTAAGACACAGAATCACCCAGAAAAGATCCCTGCTGTTGATACGCAACCGCCTTCAGTCTCCGCCGCAAAATATCACTTTTAGGTATCTCATGAATCTCGACACAGGCTTGTCGCCGCTTTGGCATGACTCACTGAAAGGTCTTGGTGGTTATCCTTGTCAGTGGTCCCAGTGGACTAAATGAGGCGATATACAGGGGCCGACTGAGTGAGCACAACATATACACCCTTACAACGGCAAGAACAGACACCATGATATCTATCTTGACTAAAATTCCCTGATTATTGGTTCCTCCATGATTTCTGGATCGCCTTTGTGTGTTCCTTGTGACATGATCTTACAGGCAGGGCAGCGAAATAAACGGGCATGGATTTACCCGAGTCCGAGGGAGGGTCTAAGCCTCCGTGAATGCCAAGCCATTTAAGGCGCCAGTGAAATCTTACAGCTCCGATCAACAACCACCAGCTTATCATCCTCTTTGCCTCTATTGACCCCTTTCTCAACAATTCGCAGTATGGCCACTGTCATTCCAATCATGAACCAACCTTCCTCGGGCGATCTGCTACTTCCTCCCGAAATATGGGACAGTGTTTGCTCCTTTCTTCCTAAACCAAGCTTGTCGTGTCTGAGGCTCGTTTCTTGTGGACTTGACCATATTTCCCGACGCTGGGTCTACAGGAATCTGCGTTTTGAGGGCTTTGGCAGCTCTGCCGAGCGCTTCGTCGAGATCGCCAAATCTCCCAAGCTTCGCAACCTAGTCCGAGAGCTCACGGTGGACACCGCAGTTGGCCCCGAGTTTCCGTACAACTGCAACTGGGCCTATCCATTCCCTACCTCTTTTATGGACGCTCTGCCATATTTACGTTGTTTCGGCTACCTCACGGCCCTCCACCTCCGATTTAATGAGTATTGTGGCGAGGATGATCGGAGAGGTGTGTCCATCGAGGAGACCTGGGACTTTCGATACGGGGTGCTCGAAACTGTGTGCCACTGCATCGCAGGCATGTGGACCCCCGATAAACAGATGGAGATTGACGAAAAGAGCGAGTGCCAGTGGTATGACTACGAACGCAAGCACCTTGATCCTGGGGATAACCTTGGCGTCCCCTTGGGCCAGGTCATACAGCTCAAGGAGCTCACAGTTGCGAACTTGGCCGATTTTCACGACACTGATCTGGTTGCCTCGGGAGCCTTGAAGAAAATCATGTCCCTGCCAAGCCTAATCGACCTTAAGCTGTTCATCACCACCGAGATGGACGAAAGCATGAACGAGAGCAGCGTCTACTATGAAGAGAAGTACGAATTTTTCTACCGTCTTTCCGAAACGTGGCTAGCACCTAGTACCAGCGATAACTTGCGGGTTCTGTCGCTGTACTATAAGGAATACTGGGGCTGGCTCCCAAAGATGGACTTTCGCAGCATGGGTTTCCCGCAACTGAAAGTGCTTGCACTCGGGCACTACGTCTTCAGTCACGACTGGCAGATTGACTGGATTGCCTCCATCGGCCAGAAGAGCGAAAGTGGTGGTTTGGAAGAGCTGTATCTTGACGACTGTCCCATCCTATTCCAAGCTCTTCAGGCAAGCCCATTAGATGCAAGCGACCTCGGATATCCTGATTTCAACATCGTACTTGACAGGGCGGATTCCGAGATGCACGAGTACCCGGTGAGATGGCATCATGTGCTTCCCCGGTGGGCTATATCTCTGAAGGCGCTGAGGGTTTTCCACATGGGTCATGGAGAATGGTACGAAGCACCAAAAGATACACTCCAGTCTGTCCTTCAAGATTTTCGGGACGTTAACGAAGACGTTCTGCGTTACCGCTTGTCCAACAACGCACACCGGAGCTTTGACTATCCTGAGCCGCTAGACAAGGAATACGGCGTCGAGGATCCTAGCGAGGCGTGGGCGTCAGGCAGGTACGCGAACGGGACTGGCATCAACGGGCGTAGGGCATACAAGCTGCAGTATATCGAGTACGATGTCCATATCACTAGTTCGCCTTGGCAAGAGACATTCTGGTCTCATATGTTTGATGACGAAGGTTATGAGCCGGAGGAGGGGACGTGGGCTAAGGATAATGCTGCGTTCGAGGCGCTCTGTTCTGCAATCGAGGCGAGAGGGGGAGGAGGATTCGGGAACAGAGTCTAGTCTATGTGACACGGATACCGTTTGTTATGCTTACAAATGTAGTCTATGGGAATTAAATGGCAAATGTCCTGTTTCACACCTCATGACCTAATTGGGATAGAAACGGCTTGATTGTGAGGTAAACAGTTGATCACTCACCAGGACAGTTCTCGTGATGCATGGTCAGAAGCCAATTCTCACAGACATTGTCACCCTTAAAGAGTCATTTATATAGAAGAGTCGTGCTATTTCAATAACCCCTTTTTGCTAGTCATATAACCTGTCACGTGAAATTCGGTAATTTCGCTTAGATTTCCTTACCTCCCCTTTTCACACCAAAATTTCTATAGCAGCTAGAGATGACCAAGAATCACATAGAAATCTCTTACAGCCTGACCACAATTTTATCTCGTAGGGACGATTGAGTAGCGGGTTGTGAGAGGTAGGGTGATTGTGACGGCCTCTGGATTCATAGATCTAAAAATAGTTCGTAGCTGTATTGCATTTAGCAGCAATTCTGAACGGGTAGT
>SSHR01000666.1:0-18845 GCA_006518225.1 Fusarium neocosmosporiellum | reverse complement strand
ACCCCCGACCGGCTGCCCACCGGTTCCCCGCCGGCCCCTCGATAGCAACTCCGAATCTAGACGACCCAGACTCTGCCCTCCTCGATTCTGTCGTCGAAGGAATCGGGCGGATTCATGTGACAATGGGCAGAGACGATGCAGGGAGGTGGCGAATTAAGAGACCGCCTGACATGAGATCATAGCATGCTCCCCGTCACAGTCCTATTTGCCACCTGGTGTACTGGGGATCCGGAAGATTTAATCGGTAAACATGACATAGTATGAACTGTTCTCTCATGCCCCTCGAATCTGACAGGACCCCGCGTCGAGGCAAAAACGATACTGGGAGGGATCGACACTCGAAACCCAATCATTGCCGGTCATGCGCACTCAAGAATTAAGGGTCCAGAGTGGAATCAGAAAATGGGTTATCGATTTTTTGACATGGCATTTAAGACTGGAAAATGCAGAAAAAGGGATCAAGATTTTCAAATATCCCAAAGGGACCTGTCATAAACACGTCCTTCCACGTACTACACTGTGAGGGTCAACTTCGTCATGTGCAAGTTCCAGAACAGATGGCAAACATTGCAGACCCTGCATTGATGATGAATGAAAAGATTATCAATTTGCCCAATGGCGATACTTGGTCCCAAGTCGTGATATCCCTACACCTCGCCACCTCCTGACCTTGATGCTCTAGACTGATGTGAATAATCAAAATGTGCCTGCGATAGCCGTTGCCACCAGGGGCTCATGACCAACTCAATGGATCTAGACCCTTCCTGCGCCTTAAACTCCCTCCAATAAGACATCTCCCTCGATTGGCTGCCTCCCATCATGTGTCAAACGCTGTCCCTGTTCCTCCTCGAGATGCAATAGTTCCTGCACCGCCATCCAAATCTCAACGGCACTCTGGTTGATATCCTTTGCCGCTCTGTTAGGCGCGTTCTGGGCCCGTCTAGCTTCAGACAGCGGAGGACTGTCCAGAGCGCCATCCGTCTTTCCCGGACCGTGGAGACACTTGCGAATTCGGGCCGTGACAACGCCAGCATCCTCTGTTCTCCCAGAACCGTCGCTTTCGTACCTCGCAGTGCTTCTCCCCAACAACGCCCGTCCCTCTCTTGAGTCATCATCCTCTTGAATTGTATCGAATGCGTCATCGCTCAAGTCGTGTTGCTCCGCTGCAGTTGCCGCCTCTCGAATACCCCTGAGCCGAGATGTGAATCGTTCAAACACCTTGATTCTCCGCTCTGCTGCCTCTGCCCTCTCCTTCCACATCTGTGCCTCCCTTTTTGCCTCTCTCAGTTGTTGACTTAGTGTTCCCACGTCAGCATCTTCTTGTACCTCGAGCTGCCTTCTTAGGTGAAGCGTCTCTTCTGTCTTCTGGTGCAGCTGGCGTTGAAGGGTTCGGATCTGTGCAAGTAGAGTGGTTGCACTGCCGGGTCGTGAAATAAGGGCAGAACTGTCGTGAGTGCTCCTGGGGGTGGACTGGCCATCGTGGAGGTTAGAAGACGATGATGAAGGCCGGACAAGGTTGAGATGGTGAGCAATAGGGGGTTGCTCAGGGTGTGGGATCATGGTCCCCAAACTTGGTGGGTTCTGCAAGGAGACCTCAGGTGCGTTGTCTCCTGACACAGGCTTCCTGGGTGGAATCGTCTGACGATTCGCCAACATTGCAGGCTGTTCAGACTGTTGAAGCTGGGCTGCTCTGAGGGCTGCCTTTTCACCAATGGAGGCTCTTAACTCGTAGTCGCGAATGTTGGGGTTTTCTGACGGGTGTTGGAAGTGCTTTGATGTCGAGATATTTGGCAGGCTGTGCCGTCCCAATGTTGAACCTGAGCTTGAATGGCGCATGGTCTTGGCAGGAGATGATTGTGAAAAGCGAGGTATGAAGCTGTGTGCCAGGCTTTCAGATTTTGTTCTCGGCGGTGATGAATCAGTAGAGCATGTGCCACTTTCAAACCTAGCAGCCATGGCTTTGACGCTTCGTGGTTTGTTTGCTGCTTCAGATGCACACCGTCGCAGGGACGTCAAAGGTTGTCTCTTGGGAATAAGAGAAACCCATGAGGGAGAGTCCGGCAGAGGTATTTCTTCTGGTGGCCTCCCGAAAGAATCCGTCTCTTGGTCCTGAGCATCTCGAATACCCTCATCCAGCTCACCAGGGTGCTGGGCCTGGGTAGAAACACTTGATTCGTGAATCTTGGGTAGTCCTCCTCCCGGTGTTCCTGGAAAGGCACTCTAGGCCCCTCTAAGAACCTCAGGAGAAGACACCCCCTGACTTGAAACATTCTCTTCTGTTAGAGTGAGAGGTACTTGCATCGGTGAGCAAAACTCTCCCGGCGTTGGTACAAGGGAGGCGTGGTCCGCAGGTATCTTGTTGCCTCGTTGTGTAACCACATTTGATGCAAAGAAAGTGTTCTCGCCATTCTGAATGGCCTCTTCGATATTGATGTCCGAGAATCCTTGGCTCTCAGTGCGGTGATCAGCAACAGAGTTTCTTTGCTGCTCTGCTGCATCCAATGCCTCCAACTGCTTCATCTCCTCGGCATGAGCTTTAATCGCTGCCTCCAGGGCTTCTTGTTCTGAAGAGAACTCGAGATGAATAGATTGAGAGTCGCGAAAGTCTGTCGCTGTTGATGATTCGGTGGTTGCCTCTGGCCACTCGACAGCGATCGGTTGATGGCCAGATTTCTTTCGATGTTTATCTTTGGCCGGGTTCTTCTTCCTTCGTATCGCATTCTTTCGCTCAATGGGAATATCCTTGGGTGCCTTGGAGGCCTTGGACTTGGAGCCATTCGTTGTATTTGATCTTTGCTTCGATTGCAGGCGAGAAGGCAAGCTAGACGTTCTCGAAAAGCCCAGCAGTGTCGGCTCCTCCAGCTTGCCACTCAGAACATCGGCTAATGCCTCCCCAGTGTCTCTAGATCTAGTAGAGTCGACTCTCTGCACGAGAGGTGGCATGGATTCTGGTCTCGACGAGATATTAACATGCCCAGGTCGGCGACATGGCGTATCCTTCCCTTTACCCGGGACGGGGCGCCTGGTCAGGCTCTGTGCATCTCGAGAACTGCCATCGTCTGGGCTAGTCTCTTCGACAGTTGGACTGAGCATACCCACGCTAGATCGCGTAACAAGTCTCGTCGATCTTGGGCTGCTGTGGCTCCTCGACCGTTGTCTTGATACTCCGGGCGTCGGCGTCGCCAAGCTTGGACTTCCCTCTCTAGGTATCTCTTCGTGTCCGCTGCTCCAGGTCTGGTCCCAGCCTTGAGGCTTAGTGAGGACGAAGTTGGACTGAGATGGTGGCAAAGGCTTATGTTGCTGGCCAGTGGGATTGGGCAACTCCTCTTGTCGATGAAGGTCCAGAGACTTCATCTGTCGCACCACATCCCGCCAGTTGGAGATGAGCATCTCTGCAATAGTATTTGCAATGTGGATCTTGTCTACCGTGGGAGGACGTGAGTCCTTGGCCTCTGATGCTCTTTCCCTGCGACGGTCTTTGTGTAGTTTGGGGGATCTCAGAGGAAGCACCAATAGTCCTGACTTCGGCGTGGCCAGCTTCATGGTGTAGTGTTCCAGCATGTCTCCCAATAGCAGTGGCCCAAAGACGATACCGAGCGCATTGTATCCCATCAGATCTGTGGTCGGAAGTGGACGTCCTGATTCATCCTCCCTGGGTGTAGTCTCTGCATGTCGTCCAATCAAGCTGAGCAACCCAAATACGGCGCAGATGAGCTCTCTTCGAAACTGCGACTCGACCGTTGCGATGGCCAGGGCAAGGAGCCGTGCCCGTACCCTGGACTGTTTCGTGCGAGTGAGCTCGGGATCTCCTTGGAGTTGAGAATTGACGGCAACAAAGGCATCAAAGAGAGACAGTGAGCCCAGGATACCGCCAGGTATGACTGAGAGAAGACGTTTAAAGGTTGAAGCGACATCATTGACCGAGGCATGAACATGTGTTGGCAGGGTTGGACATCGGACAGTGCCCGTGATGCCAACATTGCCATGTTCTATGCAACAATAGTAGTCGAATAAGGTGTTGACAACTCGAATGGATCCCGGAATGCGAAAGATGCCTCGAGTCGGAACATTTTGAGAGAGGTAATGCGCAGTAGCACGGATGCTAGTTGGTAGGATGAGAGCAGACGGGGCGTACTCGGACGGGAGATAGAGCGTACTCTTGCCGCAGATTCGCACCATTGTCTGGAGATCAAGCCTCTTTGGGGATTCGTTGCGGTGGAGCAAGCTATGGGCAAAGTCCGAGACGCTTCGCTTGTGACGGGGAAGTTGATGGGCCGGCAGCTTCATCGACGTAGGCTGACTAGAGACAGACCGTAGGATGCGACGAAGCCATGACGGTTTGCGAGGGCTTGCAGGCTGACTTGTCTGGGTGGTTGTCAGTGTTGAGCAGCAATCATGGGATCAAGGCTTACAGAATTCCGAAAGTCAAAGTCCTCAATGACCAAGATCCTCACACCGTGCTATGGTCGTCAGGTATGTTGACAGCCCCATATGGAGAAGCTCCTCACCTTGGCCGCGAGGCGATTGTACTCTTGGACAAACGATGCGCGATCTTCCCACTCATCGGTATCACTCATGATACCATGATCGCCACTGCTCGTCGTCCAAGTCCTGCTGGTATGCAATGTAGGTCCTCGATCCGCCCGGGATATAGGACCTTGAAGAGACCGGGTGCTTCTCGAAGGCAACAAGCGAGTCCGCGGAGCATCTGGAGGAGAGTCACGGGCCAGAGAACCTGGGGGAGAAGGCTGATCCATGAGTGGCCAAGATAAGGGAATCCAACACAAGTAATATGCGGCTAAAGCTGAAGATTGGGCGTAGCTGTATTAAGATGTCGCGTCTCGATGCGCGCAAAGAAACAGGGTCAGTTGGTGTTGAGGGACGAAAGAGGGAGGGCAGGCTCATGTGTCACAGCGGCGATGCGGAGCTTGGAGTAATGGCAGCTTCATTGCGAATGGAATTGGGAAGGTGCCGACAATAGCGAAAGGACAGTAGGTAGCTTCAAAAATGGGTGCAGCTGCTGCCAGTGGCTTGACAGTCTATTGCCAGCAGTTGCGAGCAGTGAGAAAAAGAGGGCAGACAGACGACGTCAGCGATAAATACAAGCAGACGACGATAAAAAATCGATGGGGATGAGGGGGAGCACAAGACGAGAGAGAGACGAGCCACAGACGATGAGCCGCAGGCGAGGCACAAGACACTGACGTGCACGAACGGTTGCGAGTTGATGATTTGGACTTCTCTTGATGGCTTCTGGAAGCTCAGAAATCAGTCATGACGAGGTTAGGTTCGAGATATAAAAAGAAGACGGGTCGTCAAAATGCAGCCACCCGAAGACAGATCTATCGACGGCCCGTTAGGTACCGTCCGTCGCCCACTCCCACTCACGCCCACCACCTGACCACCTCAGTACAGGTATAGGTACCCCTACCATCCATCATGAGGCCCGAACCAAGCCAAGGTTCCATTACTGCGGCACGCTTGAGCTCACATGAACCGAACCTCTCGGCCTCGTCGTGGCACGTGCATCAGGCCGTATCGTGGTCGCCTGCAAGTCTATAGGTAAGGTAGATAAGTAGTCAAAGAAATCCATATCCACCATGCAGCACCATCCATCCATGGTATTCATTCCATCCACATAGTTCCCCTTGCGCCGTTGTATATGCTTCCCCATCCCAACTTGAGTGTCGCACATCAAACAGGCGTCTCCCGGTCGTGGATAACATGCAGTCGTTGGCTTCATCGTCGTCTTCAGCATAGACATATCATGCAGGTCGTCAAATCAGAGCCAGTTGGTCGTGTCCTCCACCCCGTGCAGCAGCACATACTTGAGAATGTCCGACAGAGAGATGATGCCCTTGAGCTTGTTGTCGTCGTCCACCACGATCAGACGGTGCACCCTGCTCTTGCGGATCGTGTCAAAGATCGAGTCTAGCCGGTCCAGCTCGCTGCACGTGTAGATGCCAGGGCTGTCGTCCGACCTCTTGCAGAGCGCCTCGCCCACTGAGCCGTCCAGGTCGTCATAGTTGCCGCCCTTGACGCAGGGGATGACATCAACCGCCTCGAACACGTTGAGCACCCGGTTTTCCGCATCAACGATGGGGATGCAGCTGATGTTGCGGTCAACCATAAGGTGGACAACTTGAAGCACAGAGCTGCTCATGCGGGCAGTGACAATGCCTCCGTAGGTGCCAAGACCGATATCGCGGACCGTCTTCTTCAGCAAGACCGTGTTGTGCTCGTTATTGACGGCAATGAACTTGAGGATGCGGTACTGCGTAATGACCGAGACAACCATCTCCTTGCCCGTCTCGCTGTCGACGTCTATGAGGGGAATACGCCTAGCGCGCGTCTTGAGCATGCGACGGCATGCTTCGAACAGTGGCTTCGAGGGGTGGACCGATACGGTCTCGATAGGGATTGCGCCGATAGCCTTTTCAATATCTACTCTTATTTTAGCGACGCCATACATATCTAAGGCCCGCGATGTGGACGGGCGAGTTCGGACCGACCTCGCAGACTACTCAGGCGGAACTGGTCGAGCTTGCTAATCTCGTCGGGAAACTGGCAGTAGTATTGAATCAGATTGATAAAGTCGGTGCTCGTCAGGATGCCGGCGAAGCGGGAGATCTTGGAGTCCCATAGGGGAGCTGATACGATAGCTGTTGTCGACCTGTTCAGCATGGACACGCACGTTGGGTATCGGGCGACGCACAGTTCTGGGTCAGGATGCCGATGCTCTTCTTGATGAGCAGGTCCGTGTCGAGGACGATGAGGCGGAACGAGAGGGGCAGGACATCGTAGCTAGTGCGGACCTTGAGGAAATCACGAATGGCATTCTATCAAAACATCAGTCTCCTGGTCTGGGAACCTAAGACGGAGAAGGCTCCGGCGACAGCCCCGCGGTGGGTGATGCCACCCGGCGAGCGCAACGGGCAGACGGAAAAAGACTTGGCTCAGGTACACGAGACAGCCTCCCTTGGAAGGGCACGAGGAATACGGGCACATACCAGACCCTGCAACTGGTCTCTGTCCAGCGGACTCGGGGGCTTGGGCTCGGTGGGCGCCATTGCGCTCCGGTTGGAAGTCCTTGGTCGGAGGTAGGATGACGGAGCGACAAACTGAGGGACGAGGCCATGGCCAACGGCGGTGGTGGAGGTGGAGGTTTCTGTGGAGGGGCCAGTCCGCGTCCGCCCGGGAGCTGTTGGAGTCACAGCGACGGGGGGTTCTGTAGGTGCTGAATCGTCAGCTGTCGTGTCTGTCGCTGCAGCGCCATCATTGGGGCCGGCGCGGGGCAGCTCATCGTCACCCTCTCCGTCGCCGTCGGCTTCGGCCTCATCGGCCGTGGGTTCGATAATTTGGGGCTCGGGCGGAGGCTGCTGAGGCTGAGTCTCGATCTGGTCCTTGATCCACGACTGCACATGGGCCTTGGCTGGGTCATCTTCAACCGCGTCGTCTTGGACCTGCACTTGGTCTTGCGCCTGGGCTTGGTTCAATTTGTCGCCGCCCTCGAGGGATTCATGCCCGCGCGTGGGTTCGGTTTCTGGATTTCCCTCCATTCCAAGCAGGGCCCCTGTTTCCTGGTGTTGCACAACGTCGCCGCAGTAAACCGTCGGCGTCACGCACCTTTGTCTCTGTGGTGGTCAATTCGGAGGTGATGGCAAGGGGGAGAGTGCTGGGTTCTGGTCAAGGGCCAAAGACGTGCGCCAAGTTGCGACGCATCACCGCCTCAAGTGAGGTTGAGGAGGTAGAGTAAGGTGTGCCACCACGGCAAGAGGATGGGAAGGGGTGTGATAAAGTGTCGCCAGAGCAGGTTGCCTACAAGACTTCCATATTAGAAGTTGGGTTAGAAAGTCTGTCCAACAGGAACTGGGAACATGGAGGGAATAAGTACAAGGGCAAAGCCCAACCCAAACGTAACAGCTGCCTCTGACGTCTCCCTCCAATGATCCAATGGATGGATCTCTGCTGCCTCTACCATACACTTTTATTAGCAATCGCTCCGGGACTCGGGTCGGCCTCACTCATGATTTCTGATAAGAGAACCACCTCGACAGACAATTCGCCCAACAAAGGTGCATTCTACGGCCAAGCAGACCCTGGCATCCACATGCTAACTGCGGATACTGTACGGACGAGGGCGTCATGGAGGGATCGACGATGAGCTCTTGCGTCTTGGCATGCCCTTGGTGCTTTAAACGTCCTTTTCCGCTCATTTCTCCGCCCAGGGATTGGTCAAGCTCGATTCCGGCTCGCACGACTTGGTCTGTTTAAAGGCGTCTGCAGACGGTTCTTCTCAACCGTCGGTACCATTATCGTCCGTCATGGCTCGAGTCAGTTTATTTTATCATTTATTACCATGACACCAAAATCCCGCAACGTCTGTTGCATTAGACTCGGGGAGTCGGTCTAGGAGCTCTACCAAGGAGGGATCACCAAGTTTGACGCCTCATGTCTGACATTGCAGCCCATTTTCAAAGAGTTCCATGTCGTGTTTTGTTGGTCGCTCTCCGAATTCTTCCTCTTGGCGAATTGGACAACAGGCAGAAGTCTCGAATGCCATTCCAACGGTGACATTGGGGCTGCCACGTTTTTAAACCGGTTGGGTTGTTGATGGGTGGCGGCTGGCTCAACATTGGTGTTTGACATTGTCTGGTATTCGCAATCATCCTGTGCTGATACTATAATACCATCTTCATCTTTCCCATGGGAATCCGAGATAGGCGAGTCAGTCATGACAATCGACCGAGTCCAGCACCACAACCCACCATCACGAGCTGTCAACGTGTTGGTGCAGGGTAGATCGGCGGCTCCTGCAGCTGCAGTTCAGTTGAATGCGGTGCAGACCGTCGCAGGGGATTCATCACAACATCCAAAAGCAATACTGAGGGACCTCATGTTATCCATGACAAATCGAGGAGTTGACTAGGTTCATAGTACGTAGTCAATGTGCTGGGCCATCATTGTTGTACTGTATGCATGCTTAGCTATTGCGAGCAAGAGCATCAGATTAGATTGGATGCTACCCATGTGTTTTGCTTGTTTGGGTTATGATACTTCCCCAGCTATTAGCCGCACTATCCTTGAGGCAGCATTCGAGCCAACTCAACCTCAAACCTCTCCCTCTGCCGCCAGTTGATGAGCATGTTGGTTGGCCTCTAAAGCATCCCAAGCAGGGTTCCCATACGCAGATGTGATAGAGGTCTTGGCGAGACTGTTGTAAGCCCTTTGAAGTATCGACAGCGACGATCCGTCCAGGATACAGGTGTTCAACATGGACCGCTCGCTCTCTGCATGCGAATATCCTCGCTTACTCCAAGAAACTTGAAAATGAGGCGTTGGAATGACAGAGATTGGGTCAGAGGGGGGATTCCAGGATGGCCCCAGCTCTTTGGACGACTCCACACAAGCACCGTCCGTCCGACAGGTACCTGCAACCGCATAGTAGCAGCACCACTCCAGGAGGTACCACCTCGACAGCAACCTGCGTCCCCTGCCCGGCGGTCCACTGCGGCGGCCATCTCCAGGGCACTAGAGACGCAAAACAACAGCGCACGTCTACCGCCACAGCGTCCCTGTGGTGGACCCTCCATCTTGAATGACCCGCTAGTGAGGTCACTGCAAAGACCCCGGGAATCCCTGCAGTTACTTGATGGGGCACTCACCGGGACAGCTCGAGCATGTACCCACCAAGTAGCGCTCTTCGGGTTCTCGTACCTGCCTGACCGTGCACTGGACTTTCAGGGTACCTTGCCGGGTCCAGGTCTTTACTTGCCTCACCTGCCCAAACAGCTTCCACTTGGGCCTGGAGCTCTCTTAGCAGGTGCCCGGCCAGTCGCCTGTCCGTCCTGTCCGCAGCACCTGCCCGCCTTGCTTCTTCCTGGCGCGCGTCTCTCGATTCTCCATTCTTTCCCTCGCCAACCAACTGCAAGGCCCGTATCAACTCCCCTCGAATTCATCTCTCGCTTCTGCGTCCGCCATCCAAATTTCCCTCCTCCATCCCGCCCTCGGCCTCCCTTGACTCTTGTGGTCGCGCCGTTAACTGGCCTTGACCGTCCCTCGCGCCTTTGACTCCTCCGCCTCTACGACTTGGGGCCTCTTGCCTCCGGATCCTTCTTCAACCGTCAACCGAACCCCCCGATCGTTGTAATTCGAATCTCGTCTGGGTTCGCGTTGCCGTGACGTTATTTCCGACGGTGGCATCCAGTTTCGTCAACAACAACCACATCACCAGCGATTCTCCGTAGCTCTTTGACAGCTACCTGACGCCGTTGCCCTCGCCGACATCGAGATCTACCGAGTGACGATACTAGAGGCTTTGTGCCCTTTGTTGAGGCCATGGGTATCTGCAGCTCGTCCTGCTGCGGAGGTATGCTCCATCACGTCCCATGACGATGCCTGTCTGACAGCTGCCTAGGACGGTCCCGCGATGGCCTTTACGAACCCGTCCTTGCCGACAGTGAGCGGGAGGCTGTGGCCGACCTGCTCCAGTACCTCGAAAACGTACATACCCACCAGTCATTCTACCCATGTCATACTGACTCGATGCTAGCGCGGCGAGACCGACTTCTTCTCCGGCGAACCTCTTCGTGCCTTGAGCACCTTGGTCTTTTCCGAAAACATCGACCTTCAACGTAGTGCCAGCTTGACATTCGCCGAGATCACCGAACGAGGTATGTGTATGGTCACGTCGAGACAGATGCTCGGCGACCATCTTTCTACGTGCAGTATACTTATACCGCTCTAGATGTCCGCGAGGTTGACCGTGATACCCTCGAACCAATTCTCTTCCTCCTCCAGAGCCCCGATATCGAAGTTCAACGAGCAGCCAGCGCCGCCCTCGGGAACCTGGCCGTAGACAGTATGTTTCTAAGCTGACCGGGCTTCCCAGCTACTGACATGTGCTGTAGCCGAGAACAAGGTTCTCATTGTACAACGTGGTGGTTTGACCCCGTTGATTCGCCAAATGATGTCTCCCAATGTCGAGGTCCAGTGCAATGCTGTGGGATGTATCACGAATCTGGCTACCCACGAGGAGAACAAGGCCAAGATTGCCCGCTCCGGTGCTCTGGGTCCGTTGACGAGGTTGGCCAAGTCCCGGGATATGCGAGTTCAGCGGAACGCGACAGGCGCTCTCCTTAACATGACACATTCGGGTATGTTGTAGTGCCTGAGTGAAGGGGTGTTGCTAACGAACGTAGACGAGAACCGACAACAGTTGGTCAACGCTGGAGCTATCCCAGTGCTGGTCCAGCTTCTCTCCTCGCCCGATGTTGATGTCCAGTACTACTGTACCACAGCTCTCAGCAACATCGCTGTCGACGCAAGCAATCGACGGAAGCTGGCACAGACTGAGCCCAAGCTGGTTCAGTCATTGGTCAACCTCATGGACTCGACATCTCCCAAGGTCCAGTGCCAGGCTGCTCTCGCTCTTCGAAACCTTGCCTCAGACGAAAAGTACCAGCTTGATATTGTCCGAGCCAACGGTTTGCACCCGCTTCTCCGCCTCCTACAGTCCTCGTACCTGCCACTCATTCTTTCCGCTGTCGCCTGTATACGAAATATCTCGATCCATCCTATGAACGAATCTCCTATTATTGAAACCAACTTCCTCAAGCCCCTCGTCGATCTTCTTGGATCAACCGACAACGAAGAGATTCAGTGCCACGCCATCTCGACTCTCCGAAACTTGGCCGCCAGCTCTGATCGCAACAAGGCTCTCGTTCTGGATGCTGGTGCTGTGCAAAAGTGCAAACAGCTGGTTCTCGATGTCCCCGTTACTGTTCAGTCCGAGATGACGGCAGCCATTGCAGTCCTTGCCCTCAGCGATGATCTCAAGTCTCATCTGCTGAATCTGGGAGTGTGTGCTGTTCTGATCCCGCTGACGCATTCGCCGAGTATCGAGGTTCAAGGCAACAGCGCTGCCGCACTAGGCAACCTCTCCTCTAAAGGTCGGTGACCCCTTAAGATTTCTAAACGTAAATTAACGATAGTAGTTGGCGATTACTCCATCTTTGTGCAAAACTGGACGGAACCCCAGGGCGGTATTCACGGATATCTCTGCCGGTTCCTTCAGTCCGGCGATGCGACTTTCCAGCACATTGCTGTCTGGACTCTGCTCCAGCTGTTCGAATCTGAGGACAAGACTTTGATTGGGCTCATCGGTAAGGCCGAGGATATCATCGAGCACATTCGAAACATTGCAAACCGTCAGATCGAGCCCAGCGACGAATTCGAGGATGAAGACGAGGGCGAAGTGGTCAACCTGGCCCAGCGCTGTCTGGAGCTTCTGGGACAGAGCATGTCCAAGGCGCATATCGAGGGCTGATGTGTAGCCGGTGGAGGTAGATGTTTCTTTTCTCATGTCAAAAGCGAAAGCGTTTAGGGAAGGTCCAGCAAGGCACGGCGGGACGGAACGGTGTACGGCGTCTTGTACCTTCAAGAATGATGTTTGGTTCTCGGGGGCGGATCGTTTCTTTATAGGGTTGGCATGATCCATTTGCCGGGCTTGTTTTATTAGTCTGTTTCTTTATCACATCCTACTACGGTGTTTGGCGGGCAAGACGTAAGGAAGGGAAGGGAATGTGGGAGGGTGATGGGACAGAAGCAGGATGGCCGGGGCCTTTATTCTCTTTGTACTTGTGACGACGCGCATGTGGCGGACATGGACCCGCAGGATCAGTGATTGGGGTGGAATACGAGGCGGAAGCGAGAGATGGGAGAGCAGTTGTAATTAGACAAGGAGACAAGTTTCTATACCCAGATAAGAAGATGACTTGCATTATTATACATGGAATCTAGATGATGGGGAGATGATGAGAAGTAGTTTGAGGCTTAGTCTAATTCCGGAGGGGTTTCAAGGCCATTCTTGATCCATTTACGTTCGTTCCATGGCAGGACCTTGGCGATGATGGTGCCAGCGACGAGAGCTAGAGGCAAGGGGCCAAAATGCCTGGAGTCTCGAGAAGCAGGGAGGTTATCTCCTGTGATCCAACAGTGGCCTTCAGGGACCTGGAAAAGTTAGCAGTGAAGAGGCTTGAGAGGAGAAGTTGGGAGTACCTGGATCATCAATTCTTCGCCTGGATCTCCCGGTGTCCCTACTGAGACGTAATCGCCCGGCATGCCCGTTACTCGTTTAACACCCCATTGGTTGGTAAAGACGGGGATGCGGTAGACGACGAGATCGCCGACAGAGACTCCACGGCCATAGCGACGGGTATGATCACATAGAATCCAGTCGCCATCGACGGTAAAGGTCGGAAGCATAGAGGGACCTTGGGCTGGACTGATGGTGTAGCCGTAGGTGATGCCGAGGTGGACAAGACAGGCAGCTTTGACAAAGGATACCGTCGCACGCACCGGACGGCGCGCAAAGTGAAAGGCCATTGGGGAGGATGCCCCGACGGGGGCCTTTTATGTGATAAATTCGAGTATAGCTATGAAGCCATTTACACGGGGTCGCGAGGGTATGCGACTCGGCCGGTTGGTGTTGAGATTTGAGATGTCTGTAAGAGCTCAGATTGAAGGGTCTCGTGAGCTTCTCGAAGGATGATTGGCCGCGGCGTCTGATGTGCCCCGCAGTGACGTTTCTGCCGAAACCAACCGCCCAGTGCATCTCCAATCTAAGACGAGGGCGACATCAGTCAGTCTTTGTACACTCCGTGATCGGTCTCTTGAACAAGGCCATTGCCAGAGATACACACTCTTTTTCGGCTGTACAATCACACTCCTTGCACGCCAAAGTGCTGTCGCAATCATGAGCAGCTTCTCGTGCCTCCAGAGCTCCCGCCGAGCTCTCTACCGGGTCTTTGTCTCCCCGCATGAAGCCCTCGCCCGCCAACTCCTCCCAGCAGCTGGAGCGACGCTCTCTCCAATCCACCGGAACCGCCTCTTCTCAGCTTCCCCTGCTCAATTGAAAGCCGTCCGCGCTGCCCCCGAGCCCACGACATTCGACCCGGACGAGCGAGGCTTCGACCGCCGGTACACGACCAAGGAGGACTTTGTCAAGTCTGGCCGCGACCGTCTCCCACAGGACCACGAGATCACGGACCCCAAGATCATGGTCTTAGACAATGGAAACTTTGACGGTCCTCTGCTCACGCGGCACGTCATGAGCCGCATCGACCCCTCCGAGTCGCTCCGCATGATTCAGCCCTACGTCCCTGCTGACCCTAAGGAGAACAAGCCCGTGCAGTACGCCGTGTGCAAGGTGGTCAACAAGAAGGACGAGTACGAGCGCCTGCGCGAGAAGCGCGAGCGAGCACGCGTGTCCAAGCAGACCACGGCAAAGAGTAAGGAGCTCGAGCTCAGCTGGGGCATCGGGGAGCACGACCTGTCGACCAAGCTGCGACAGCTGGGGCAGTTTCTCGGCAAGGGGATGAAGGTCGAGGTCATCCTCGGGTACAAGAAGAAGTCGCAGAAGAGAGTCGACGAGGCGGCTGCTGCTGACGTGCTAGCCAAGCTCAAGCAGGGGATCGAGGAGGTTGGAGCGAGGGAGTACAAGGCTCAGAGCGGAGACGTGGGGCGGACACTACGATTGTATGTTGAAGGCAAGGCCAAATAAGTTCTTGGACTGTATGAATTGGGATGGGATGGGAGAATTTGTGGGTGAAACTCGCAAGTTTGATGTATCACTAGTATCTATATCTGGGTATCTCTGACCAGATGACGAGTCTATAAGCTTGAAAAATAGAAAGAAAGAAAGTCATATGGCCGGCCGTTCCAGGACCAATGCTTGAGGAACCCATTTTGCACACCTAAACTCCAGAACCCATGTCCCAGCTGTCGTGATAGCATATCGTTGTCCTCATAGGATCTCATCGTCGTCGTCCACTGGCAGAGGAACCGTAGCCGGCGCAGCTTCTAGTATCACAGGGGCCGTCAAAGTCTCGTCGTCGGCACCACCCATATCCTCATCCAACTCGACGGCCTCGTTGCGCTTCTCGACCTCATCACCATCCTCCGCAACCCCCTCAGCAGCAGCGACCCTGTTAATCTCGTCCCAAGCCTTACTCCTAAGCTGAATATTCCTCCCCTTCCCTTTACTCTTCTCAACCTTGCTTTTTGTGCGCTCAATCACGGCCTCAGCCATCTCGAGACCTTTCTCGTGGCGCCGACGAGCCTTGGCTGACATGGCGGTCTTGCGCTTGGACTTTTTCGACACGCCGGCAGAGTGCTGGGCGGCGAGGACGGAGGGGCGGTGAGGAGCGCTGCGAGGAGGAGGCTTGACGTCCTTGAGAGACTTGTCGGCGTCGATGCTTGGGGATGTTGCGCGACGGGCGGCGCGGGAGTGGATGGAGGGTGCTAGCGATGGTTAGCACGAGTTTTGGGTATCTGAAATGGGTTAAAGTACCTCTCTTCTTGGCCATTTTGACTGTAGGTGGGAGTTTGAAAGTTGTGATGTTGAATCAGTAGCTAACTGTTCGGGTTTGGTGGGGGTGGAGGATTGGAAATTTTGATACCCCACAAAGATAAGAAATGCTGACCGAGACTGACCGAGTTCACCGAGGATGAAGAAGCGGGATGCGAGAACTTGTTGGACCAAGTAAGGATTTGGAGAGAATGTTGAACCCAAATTTAGACTAAATAATGGTGTGTTCTAATCAAATTCTGGCCATAAACTACCTTTTTATCTATATTTGACCCATGGTAGGTAACCCAGGATAGCCGGTCTTGATGGTTTCCTTGGCTACCCGCTCACGTCTCACAACTTGGCTTAATCAACAACACATGTCATCCATGCCTATTTGCGCCACTTCAGCTATTGTTCCAAAACTTGTGGCTGTTTGATCTTTGAGAAGCGAATTGCTCCAATCTATAATGAAAATGACCTCCTGAGATAGCTCTACCCTTGACACCTCATGACTGGCTGCCTAGTCACACGCTGCAAGAATGCTACCCTTCACCACCTGTGTTGTCGCTGGGCTTCAGTATCTCATTCATCCTCAGAAGTTGGTGGGTAGCTAATCTCTACCATGAGAAACCTAGTACTCTGCTGATTCCTACAAGGGATCCATCCAGGAAACTATCAACTCTGATGCCATCATTCCCATCACTCTGCTCACAACCGACGAGGTCTTTGGTGACCTTGAAGGGATATTGCAGCTGTTTGACTCTTACGATGACGTATTCAACCTAGACTTTGGGTCTGTCCTCGTGGAAAAGCCGGGGAGCAGCGGCAACGATGTTGTCAATACGACTGTCACCGGGCGACAGATCTATCATCTGGATCAGATAACGGCACTCGAAGATATGGCAGAGCTCCCATCTGGGCCATACTTTTTACATGGACCCAACCTCCATCAGGCATGGCGGCTGTATGATGACGAGTTTGGAGCCTTTACTTTTGGTGTGATACCCGACGATCTCTACCAGCCCGACGAGTATGTTGTACCTGCAGAGACTTTATCTGGCTGACATGTTCCAGATTCCAACCTCTCACATCATCATCTCTTCAAGGCGACTCGCAGGCGATACCCGTACCCTCGCGTCTCTACCATCCTCGGTCTTCTCCCCGGAAACCCCTCTCCGGTATCCGTGTCTCCATCAGCGACACAATTTCTCTCAAAGGCACCCACACCACATTCTCCAGCCGTGCCTGGAAGTCTCTCTACAGGAATCCTTCAGATGTTACGGCTGAGTACGCACAAAAGCTGCTGGACCTCGGCGCTGTTATTGTTGGGAAGACCAAGACGTCGCAGTTTGGTACTGGGGCGGAGTGGGTTGACGAGCAGGCTCCATGGAGTGCACGAGGTGATGGATATGAGAGGCTGAAGGGTGGTTCTGTTGGAGCTGCGGCTGCGTCTATTGGTTATGAATGGTTGCAACATAGTGTTGGTGTTGACAGTGAGTTTGCTCATGCCTGATAGAGCTGGAACTGACAATGGCAGATGGGAGGATTGGACCCGATGGTGGGATCTATTCGATTGTCACATCTCAAGGTAGCATTTCCATCGGCGATATATGGATAACCTCTAGGTAAGTGGACACCTCAAACTACTCAATTTAGCTGACGATTGCAGCTTGGACAGCACCAGGTTGTTTAGCCGGAGCCTAGAGGATCTGCTTGATATCACGACTAGGTCTCTTGGCCAACAGCCACAGGAACCCAAATCCCCAAAGAGGATTCTCTATTCGGTTGATCTCATCTCAGTCGATGAAACGCAACAAGAAGCTCTCGATAACTTTGTGACAACCTTGGAGGATTTCCTAGCCGTGAAGGCCCAGAGCATCGACATTGGTGCAGTCTGGGCAGAGAACCCTCCAGACGAAGCCTCGGATGAGGGCATGCAGGCATACATGAGACATGTGAGTATTCACTCTAAGGATATCAACTTTCTAACATTTCAGGCACCTTCCCGCTCCTGGTGTTATGAGTATTTCTATGCCTTTGACGAGTTTCGACACGAATACCGGCAAAAGACCCAAAAAGAAGCATTCGCCGAGTCCACACCGCAATTCTTCTGGTCCGTCATTCCCCTTTTCAGCATCAAAAGTAATTAACCATATCCAGGGATCAATGCAAAGCAAAAACGGAGACGGAACACCGCGAAGACCTCAAACGGCTCGAGATATACCGGCAATGGTTCCACGACAAGATCATGGCGACGACCCCCAACGCCGACGCTATCCTCATCCTCCCGTGCCGACAGTCGTCTCGGGTCGAGCATCGGGATGAAGCTGTGGCGTATGTGTAGTTGCTTTTTTGCTCGCAGTGTCTTGGCTGACGGGGGGATTAGTCCACCAACCATCTCTGAGGGAGTCGGGCCTGAGATGCTGGCTTCCATCTTGGGGGTGCCGCATCTGGCAGTTCCTTGTGAGTTATAGTCCGATCGATATTACGGGAATGATGCTGATGTAGGCTTGTAGTTACCCAGGTCCCTTACGAGTCCCATATTAGTGGGAGAACCGAGTATCAGACCGTATGCGTCTCCGTCATTGGGCCTCGAGGAAGCGACACGGAGATCATCCAAGTCGTCAAGCAAGCACTGGAAAAGGCACATGTCGGAACAAAGGTAGAAACCGGCCGTCTAGCCTTTCCAGCCGACACTCTCAGGAACGGCAGATATCCCAAGACCGTGCCTCAACCCGCGAGCCTATCGGATGAGCTCTGAGGATATATGCTCGCCCCCAACGTCACACCACCAGGGCGGAGCGGTCAGCCGCAGCGGGCGTTAAATTTTCCCCCAGATGAAGGTTCCTTGCCCCCCCCAAACACGAGATGTTTGTGCGACGGCATACGGTTCTCGTTTCTCTGCAAGTCGTTTGGGGTCCCCGGACGATGGCAGCGGCCGGTTAAGAGAAGTCCGGGGCCGGGTCATGCGGGGGGAGATGCTCCCCGCTTTTGTGTCCATTGTGATGTTGGCATGATGGTGGATATCTGAGAGGTTGTGCTTGGTATTGAACTCTTGCTGTTGTTTCGAGACCATCAAGACTATCTGAAGCTAGTTCACAAACACAATTGGCCTAGTCTCAGCTAAACACACACACACCTCATCTATAAAACCCGGCGCTTATCCCGGTCTCTCGACAAGGGTCCAGCCGTAACTGAGGACCGGCGCCCGGGGCCCGGGCCGTGGGGGTCACTATTTCTCCAAACAAAGTGAGTGCCCAACCAAGGTGGAGGTTCTTGTGCGGCATCGCTCCACTTGAGGCCCATCGCTGAGCTGGACACCTTGTCTGCGGCTCTTGTCCTTGTTGCCGCAGCTGGAGTTGATCTTTCAACTCTCAACTCTTGATAGCACCTATAGCTGTGCCTCACCAATCTCACTTGCTCACTCACTATATAAGCCACACACGTCCCGTCATGGCGGAACCAACAAACACGCCGGTACCGGCTTCTACAC
>SSHR01000665.1:0-15201 GCA_006518225.1 Fusarium neocosmosporiellum | reverse complement strand
GATATAATAAAGACTTAAAGCTAGGCTGAATCGGGGATTATATCTAAGGGATATAAGACTTAAAGTATTAAAACTAATAATTAAAGAGAGTTTCTTACGGCAGGAAACGTCGACAAGTCTCTAGACATTATACCGCTCAAAGGATGCACCGAATCAGCCTGTTCAGGGTTGATGAGGGCACGTGCCGAGGGTCTTGGAGGGCCAACGATTGTGTCCACGTCCAGTCCATTCGATAGCATTTCCCTTCTCGACTTGAGAAATTCAAGAAGTATTAGGTCCAATGGGCACGTGGATGAAACGTGGGCGGGGAGAATCCCGAATACTGCGTTGGATGGGGCGTAATGGCCAACACTAGACATCGAGTCCCCAAAGCCCGAATAGTCGCCCGTTGTTTCGTACTGTGCCACGCGGGATGCTTCTGTTCCTGCCTGCGACGAGGCGCTGTAGGGAATGTGAGAGTCGGGGGCCTGGTGGCTCCCAGGGAGGGGGGTGACAGGAAGCCTCCGTTTGCTGTCGGGAAAACATGACAAATGACATCTTTATTACCCATAGCATCTGCAATGCTATAAGTTTGGTCATATACCGGGGCTGCATGATCCGTGGGTGTCGGTGAGCTTTGGCTCTGCACCGGCTGGTCGTCAAAGTGCTCCTCCAAGTGGGATCGTCCGGCATGATCTGTATCATGTTGAAGTTGCGAGGTTTCTTGATGAGCTGCAGGCATGGAGTCGGCTTCGGGCTCTTCCTGACGAGAAGGGGTCCCCGTAGTGATCTGTTGACCCCCAACCTGACTCTCTTCTACCACACAAGTCAGCTGGCGACAAACGGCTCTCACGGGCGTCCTGAGCTCACCCCGCGATGCGTCTTGGTCATGTGCGTCTCGGTCATGACTCTTGCCAGCCTGCCTCAGGGCCTTTGTCACAAGCTCCGAGATGGCTTCCAGGCAGCTTATCAAGGACTGGTTCTCGTCACGCATGGAGTCGATCTGGGTATCTTTCTGGTTGCAACTTTCACGTAGCTCCGCACATGTTCCCTGGAGCTGAGAGAATTGAAGCTCGAGGTTGGTGATGCATTCCTTGTTCCGCTGACGAAAGGCGCGCTGTGCCCTACGATCGACGTTGCGTTTGTGCTGGATCTGTTCCTCTGTCAGGTTCGACACAGCTCTAGAGCGCTTCCGAGTGGAGGCTGCTCTGCTGGTGGCTTGAGGCTGGGCCCCGGTCATGATTGTGTTGCAGAGTCGCAGATTAATACGGATGAATGAATGTGCAGCGAGCCTAGTTGATGGTGCGAGCTCTGCACCGCGTCAACCAAGGTCTGGCGGAAATGGAGATGCCAGGAAGATGGCGGCTGGCTACCGAGGTGACAAGTGCAGGATCCCCACGGGGTAATGCGGGGTAGTTCGACAAGCGAGATGCAATAACCAAGGGCAAAAAGAGGCCGAGAGTGCGCTGTGGATCACCAGCATGGATGTTTGATGGAGGAGAGTGAGGCAAGAGGAGGAAGCACGTCGGGAGGAAGTGGACATTAGTCATGTACCCGATGAGTAGACGCCGCTAGTGGCTGACTAGACAGGGTGGCTCCTGGTCTGGACTTGGCATAGGTACTCGACACCACTCACATTGCACACACTCTTTCCAGGCGGAGTGATTGCATCAAGTTCTCTCCCCTGCTGATATTCTGCATCTCGAGTTCTTACTGGCCCAACTGCCCTCAACACGCCATATTGATCAGGATAGTCTTAGGCTCGGTGTACGCCCTCAACGCATGCTCTCCGTTCTCTCGACCGAGGCCACTTTCCTTTGTTCCACCGAAAGGGCACGAAAACGAAATGGTGCTGATGCAGTTGATCCCGACGACTCCAGAGTCGATGAGCGAGCTAAGGCGAAGCGCCCGACTGATGTCTTGGGTAAATACACCAGCCATGAGTCCATACTTACTATCGTTGGCTCGCTCAACAATTTCCTCTTCTGTTTCAAACCTGTTGATGACGGCTACCGGTCCAAAAATCTCATCTTTGTAGATGAAGGATGTATCTTTGGTGTCGGCAAAGACAGTCGGTTCAATAAAATAACCCTGTATAAGTCAGGCCCTGTCCATGTTCTCTTTCGTCCACATGAATGCACTCACCTTGTCACCCAACTTTTGCCCTCCGACCAACACCTGCCCGTCCTTGTTCTCTATTGCAGATGATATGATGCCCATGATACGGTCGTGCTGGGCCTTGTCCACGACTGGCCCAATCTGCGTCCCGGCCACTTCCGGGTCGCCAATGACTTTTCGTTTCGCCTTGAGGCCTTCAAGGTAGGCTTCAATGAATCTGTCGTAGACCCCCGACTGCACGTACACTCTTGTCGCTGCGAAGCAGATCTGGCCCGAGTTATTCACGAGTGCATTAACGGCCCTTCAATCATTAGCAACGGCGTCTTCGTCACGAATCAGACTGCTCACCAGTTGACTGCGTTTTCGAGATTCGCATCGTTGAATACCACAGCAGGGCTTTTACCTCCGAGCTTCAACGTAACCCTCTTCAGGTTGCTTTTGGCTGCCAAAACTTGGACTGTCTTTCCTGTCTGGATGCTGCCCGTGAAACTGACCTTGGCAACGCGCATGTGAGAGGCGAGAGCCGCCCCTGTCGATCCATCCCCAGTCAGGACTTGGAAGACGCCAGGAGGGAAGCCAGCCTCGAGTACCAGCTTTCCGAGTTCTGCAGCCATCAATGGCGTCTTTTCGCTAGGTTTCAAGATGAAGACGTTTCCGGTGGCAAGTGCTGGGGCCGCCTTGAGCCCCACGGAGGCCAGAGGTCCGTTCCATGGGATAATGCTGCCGAGGCATTAGTTGACAGACGCCCACAAATAGCCTGTGACCGAGGTCTTACCCTGCTACAACACCGAGTGGTTCGTTGCGGACTATCTTATAGAAACCGTCATCGGCCGGAAAACTCTGACCAGCATGCTTATCGATGCATCCGGCGTAATCTTTTGTTGTCAGTTTCTGCGCAGCTTGTCTCTAAGGTTGGAGCAAAACTTACAACGGAAGCAGCCAATAGCGGTTCCAATCTCAGACTTTCCAAACGGTAGGTAAGGAGATCCCAGAGTAAGTCGCGTAAGATAGGCAAGACGCTCTTGGTTCGCCTCGAGCAAGTCGGCGAACTTGAGGAGAATTTCTGTCCTCTGGGTGTGTGTCATTCGTCGCCAAGGCGAGTCTGGCTTGAATGCCTCGTTGGCGTAGGCGACGGCTTCGTCTACATCCTTGTCACCTGCAACAGGAATTCGATCGCTGACCAAATCTCCGGTGGCTGGATTGTATACAGATACGCTTGTGGCTCTCGGTCAGTACTGTGACGTGACGCAGTAACTGGAAGGGTTTGAAGGTACTAACTATTTCTGGCTACTACTCTCGACATACTTGAGCCGTCAGCTTGCACTCGGCAGGACATGTTGGTAGGATTCTCACCTTGTTGTTGATAAGCAATTGGGTCAGATGAGGTTCGAGCTCCATGGCAGTCGCGCTCTAGTAAGATACAGTACTGGGAGAGGGGCAATGTCCTGAGAATAGTAATTTCGAATACTTGATTGTTATCTATAATCCTAGGATCGAGTTCAAAGGGTGTCCGCAGCACGACGGTACATATCATACTTTTCGACTTCGTATCTCCATGGCCTACACTGGTTCCTTTGTCACATGCGTTTGGCAACATGGTGAATCGAAGGCTAGAACTGAGTAATGTGCCCGGCTCCACAATAGAGGGAGCATCTTTACCAAATGTGGTTTAATTAGTTGCTACGCGTGCCATGAGTCATATCGAAACATCCCGGTCGCGCCAAGGATGCTTAACTTACCCGGTACCATAACGTCATGGAGCCGCGATTAAGTAGACAGTGACATTTGTGAAGCGGGCTGCTTGTCGCGTATTCCAGTATCCAAGTTTGGGGAAAAGAATGTCAGAGGGTTTGTTTAACGTCGCGTCGTCCCCGGAGCTTGCATCACAGGGGATCAATTCCCAAACACATCCATCTTCACATCAACTGACAGCCAGCAAGCTCTGCACCATGACATCTATTGCCCACATGGCCTTAACAACCAAAACCCCTAAGCATCCCAAGGTTTGGCTCGTCACTGGTTGTTCCAGTGGTCTTGGCAGATCCCTAGTTACAGCCGTATTGACACGAGGTGACAAGATTATCGCCACAGCTCGACAAGTCTCTACCCTGAAAGACTTGGAAAATGTCGATAATGTCAGAGTGCTCTCTCTCGATGTCACGTCGGATCAGACCGAGCTTGCCACAAAAGTCCAAGAGGCTCGACCATTTTTTGGAAGAATAGACGTTCTGGTAAACAATGCAGGATGCGTGATATCAGGCGTTTGGGAAGAACTCGGGTAAGTTCTCAGGTATAATGACCGTTCCTACATCTTACACTTGTTCAGTGACAAAGACATGAAAAGGGAGTTCGACACCAACTTTTTCGGGGCCATGAACATGACTCGAGCTGTCCTCCCGTTTATGCGCTCGCAAAAGTCAGGAATCATCATGTTCATGGGGAGCATTGCAGGCTGGCATAGCACCGCTTCAGGCGGGCTTTATGCTTCCTCCAAGTGCGCGCTGGAAGGCAAGTTGACCTCGAGATCTCGCATCAACAGCTTCACCCATCAGTTCATACCCACTGACTTTTCTGACGCAGGCGCTGTCGAATCTTTATCCAGAGAAGTCTCTGATCTCGGCATTCGTGTGCATATATTTGTCCTCGGCCGTTTTCGTACTGGCATCCTTGGACAGGAGAGCCGGACTGCGAAACTGAACTCGCAGCAAGGCATCGCCGACTACGCCAGGGTAAAGAATGACTTTGCACATCACTTGGTGACTTCTCATGATAACCAGCCTGGAGACCCTTTGCGAGCTGCGGAAAAGATGGTTGATATTGCAAGGGCGGAGAATCTCACCGCCAGCCAAGCCGCGAAGCTGCCGTTGCGCATACCGCTTGGGGCAGAAGCGGTGGCTGTCATGAGACGGAAATGTTTGGAGACTCTTGCCGTGTTGGATGGATGGAATCAGTTCAGTGCAGAGGCAGACTTTGAGGATTCTGAACGACTGCCTGCGTTCTATTCGTAGCAAGTATGCGAGTATGGATGGAGGACATGTGCTTTCCCAAATTGATGGTGTACTCCTCTCATAGACACGTTGGATAACACTGTTGTATTCCATTATTTTCTTTAAACAACATTTCTACATGACGGTTGGCCTCCCTGGGTCAAATCAGTGGTATATGCCTGAGCAACATTGAGAGCATCAGGTGGGGAAGATGAGAGCTGGGGGCACTCAAGCCAAGTTATCAAGTGCAAGGTCACTTCGGTCATAACCACTAAATCCAGGGATTAGATCTCGATGCTGCTTCTTAGCTCTATATGTAATTCTGAATATGAGTCTGGCAACGACGCAACTTGGCATGAATTGCATTCAAGTCCTGTCTTCTATACTTAGACCAAGCGACGATTTAATGTCAGATGTGAGCTCTTCTATTTCGGCTTCATGCCCTATCCTCGCCTATTCAATAGACGAAAAAGATCCTCAAGAGGATCTGGAACTGTTAAACCACACCAAAACACTGCCAATCCGATGCTAGCGATGAGGGCAAGCCAAGTACGTGATGAGATACTCTTCAAGTTTCTCCATGCCTTTCGAATGATCCAAAAGGGAGATCCTCCTGTCATGAGAAAATGATTCCACTTCGGGAAGAAGGTGGCTTGCCAGAAGGTCACGGCAAGACCAGGCCATGCAGCGGAGTTGCGACCAGCCTTGTTGATGTACCAGTTGCTGCATCCTGCGGAGAAGACAGTCTCGCCAAGTTTCTTGTCAAGGTCCTGGATAAAGTTCTCTTCAGCATCTTGCTTCACCTCAATCACGTCGGCGTAGCCGTCGATGACTGGCTTCACAAGCACAGACGTGATGTAAGCCACTTGCACCTCGATGGCATAGATGACAGAGTTGAAGGCGGGAAAAGTGTTTGGTCCGAATCTGGGCACAGTTTAGCAAGTATGTAGCTAGAGATAACAAAGGAAATGGTATAAAAGGTGTGTGAACTCACAGGATAGCAAAGTTTGGCATGTTGTGTACAAATGTTCCCATGTATGCCTGAGCACCGTGCCGTCTGGACCATTGCTCTTGGAGCTCCTCTCCAGTCTTGCCAGTGATCTTCATTGGGGCAAGAAAAGACTGAACGTCAAAACCGGTTGCAAGAATGACAGCGTCAAAGTCTTCCTGCTTGCCCGTTTCACTGACAAGGCCGTTTTCAGTGAACTCTCGTATGCCCTCTGGGAGCAGTTCAATATTGTCGCGATGCAGAGACGCCAGGTAGCCGGGATCGTATATGCGTCTTTTGCAGCCGAGAGGGAAGTTCGGAAATATAAAGTAATGGTATTTCTGAGGTGCTTCTTTGCGGATATAGCTTCTTGCCTCTGCTTCAACAGCAAGACGCTTCTTGATCTGCCTTTCGTCGGACCCGTACACCGAGGCCAGACTGTCGGTCTTGAGAAAGAGATCAAGTCTGTAGTACCTCTGCCAGAATGGCAAATAGCGGAAGCAGAACTTGTCAAAGGCACTGAACCCCCTATTCGGTCGAGGATGGTACCACTGAGGGCTGCGGGCGTATTGAACGAGTCGCTTTACCCCCGGCGCGATCGAGGGCACCACCTGGGCGGCGCTGCAGCCATTGCCGATTACAGCCACGGCTTTGTTTGTCCAGTCAAAGGTGTGATCCCACTCAGCCGTGTGGAATACTCTGCCCTTGTACTTGTTCATGCCGGGGAATCGAGCCGGTCGAGGGATCGAGAAGCCGCCAACGGCTGAGAGGAGAATGGTACATTGCTTGGTGAACTTTTCTCGAGTAATGGAGTTGACAAAATGGACGTGCCAGGCTCCGTCTACCCACTCAGCACCAGTACACTCGGCGTTGAAGTGGAAATGGTTGCGTAGTTGGAACTTGTCCACCGTGTTCTCCATATCTGTGCCAGTGTTAACTCCTTATCTGCCATTGAAGAGAGGTGGATAGACGGCATGGAGTGTTGCAAGGTTCGTACATCTGAGAATCTCCTCCTGGTCTGCAAGTGCTTGAGTCCAGTCGGGATTGAGATTGAAGCTGAAAGAATAAAGATGTATGGGGACATCGGAGCCGCTGCGCAAATAGAGTCAACATGTCTGGGCATTATTCAATGTCTTGCGTAGGGCAGGGCAAACGAACCATCCTGGGTAGGTATTGACTACGGAAGCAGCCTCCACCCGAGATGCTCGCGGCTGGCTTTACAGCGGTTGGTGAAACAACAAGTGCATTTTGTAGTCGAATGAGACTAACCATATACGTTCCAGGCATGGCAACTCGGTTGAGTGCCGACTTGGGGCTTCATTTGGATATGACCAAACACATACGTGACGGGCTCCTCACACCCCGTGACATGGAGATACGACAGACAGCCTTCTGGGGAGTCTTTATTCATGAACAGTAAGATCTGTGGTTCTCAAGCAAATTCTTGCTAATCAGGTATCGGCAGCATGTGGAATCTATATGCCGGCCGCCCTTGGGGGTTGGGGATTCAAAACATAACTGTTCCCAAGCCGGAGGCCGAGCTGGAAGACAGAGATTGCAAGATATGGAAGTCCTATCTAGGCACTGCATGGCAGCTTCGTGGGCTTGAGTCCGGCGTGCTCTTCCCGGTTCGCGCCTGTACAGCTGCCAATGCCACACTGTGTGGTTTCATGCGGCAGATAAACACTACATTGTAACGTCATTGTGAAACCTGGAATGTGGGTGGGCAAGGTACTGACTCGACGGACGTCAGGTATGCTGGAGAAACTATGGAGCTGAGTGCCCTCGCCGAGTTTCTCATCAAGACCAAGCAAGACATGATGGAGTGGCATGCAAGCTTGTCTCCAATGCTAGGAATCAACGACATGGGGTCGAGCAGAATCTATCATCCTGCCATTCTTCAACTGCAGTGAGCTACCAACCATGCCCTTGGACCATTTGTCTCTTTGGGTTCTTCTGTACTGATGGACACCAGTATGCAATATTATGCCACCCTCATCTTTCTATATCGGCCATATCTGTCATGCCAGCTGGTATCTCAGATAACGCCACAGAATACACCAGAGAGCCGAGCAGCAATGGAAAGCGTTCCGAGCGACTGCGTCGCAGCAGCCCACCAGGTAGCTGAGATTCTCCGATGCTACCAACAACAACACTCTCTCCGGCGTGGAAACGTGCAAATCGTTCACATCATTCTCACCGCATCTCTCACTTTTATTCACAATGTCTGTACGCGTAGCTACACAGAGTCCCGCCATTCTCTGAGTGACCTGCAGCTTTGCTGCCACTCACTGGGGGAGATTGGCCGGTGCTTTGGGAACGCAACACGGGCGTTGGAGGTCATAATCCTTGTAAAGAATGAATGGCAAAGGACTGCTGCAGCCCGAGGAGGCCGCAAGACCGGGACAAAGCGTCCAAGCTTCAGCATGTCTGGCAACTCGGAGGAGCTTGACGGAGATGACCGGCCCAGGCGAAGACATCGAACCTCGGCCATAGACATCGACGGGTTCCAGGCACCCAGTTTCAACATGCCCCCTCTCTTTGCCGATGAAGGCGCTTTGGGTCTCGAAGGCGTGGACATTAGCAAACCCAATCTCGATGTACAATGCCACGATATGTGGCCCTTCTCGGGCGACGCTGGCTTTGACGTGAACGAAATGATGCCGCCGATCGACTGGTTCAACAATCAGCTGCTCGAAGGGACCCATATACCAGCTCATGATGCGTTGCCTGAACCGCACGCAGACATGCAGGTTATTCCAGATGAGCCGGGTGTCAAACCCCCAAGCACGGCGTAATGCAATCTTACGGATTCGGTCATGATTCAGTTCCAAGGCGGGATAGGGCAGGTTGGGTTTTATGACATGTAATTCGAACTACAGGGCCACGATATTAGTATAGGAACCAAGAACTTGGATGGAAAAGATTGATATCGTCTTGAGCTTGCCGCCTCTTCGTGTTCTCAAGCAATCTAAGCACTTGAACCAGGCAAAAGGAGTGCAATGCAAGATATGTGCCTGTTGATGATGACGATGAGAAATTGATCAAGTTATGAGTCAAACATGCCGTTGAATCACGTATATTCCATTGCCGCTCGTAAGCTACTAGCCCAGCCTAGCCTAGCTCCACACAAGCTGTCAAAGCCGTGGAAATGGATCCCGCGCCACCAACTTCCGAGGATGGGGACTGTGGAGAGCAAGAGGCAGAAGGACATACTTAACACAGAGCCGAGCAATGTTTACCTCGGGTCGATAATGCATGCAATCGACTCGCGGTTGGCCCAATGAGCACCTCTACACTGCGCCGCACCTCGATGGAGAGGATATCGAGAAGGAGAGCCGCGAGGGCTTGCTTGAAATGCCGAAAGCGCAAGGTTCGCTGTGATGTAACGCGCACCTCTCAGCCATGCAGCAACTGCCGGTATAATGCCTACGAATGCATTGTGGTGCCTCGATTCTTTACGCCGTATGGAGACCGATTGTGTTGTCACAAGGACTGCTAATAATGTTCATCTAGGATACCAGGTGATTTCTCATTACAGCAACCTCAACTTGTCTTTCACAAACGTCTCGATGATTCTCCGTCTCTTGAGATCTTGGAATTCTCAGCAACACCTCCAGCACCCCCCGATAACCCTACCTCTGCTGGGGAAGTTACTAGACTTCCCGCATCTTCCACCATCGAGGAGGCCTACCCAACCGCCCAAGGAGAGGCAGATTTGTTCCATCACTCGCCAATCCATTCAAATGACTTCTCTACACAGCTTTCATACGACCCAGCCAGTACCGAAAGCGATCGCCGGACATCTTTCGGAACTGCCATAGATGAAGAAGCACCCAAAGTCTCTGGTGAGGTTGTAGCTCCCCTGGCCATCACCGCCGGATGCTGGGAAGAAATCGGATCCGCCGAAATACCATCCCGTTATGATTTCGCTCTTGAGTCCCAGGGGTGTTACAAGATTCCGTCAGCACCCGTTCTCAAAATATTCATCCATCATTACTTTCTCTATGTGCATCCGATGCTTCCAGTCTTGAATGAGGGCGACTTTTGGGATCTACACTATCCAGAAACACAGACGAATTCACAGACTCATCAACCCAGTATTCTTCTGCTCCAGGCAATGCTCTTTGCTGCGTGTCCAGTAGGCCTTCCATGAGCGATCTATCACAGGACCAAACCTTATGCTAATCTTGTGCCAAGTTTGTCGCAGAAGAGGACGTCAAAGGATTGGGCTTTGAGACGCTTCGCCAGGCAAAGGCTTCCTTCTACAAGCGAGCAAAGGTATTCCAAGGCTACGGTGCTCGGACTCGACGACATTCTGGGCTAATGAATCTGAGCAGCTTCTATACTCTGCGCAGGACCCCTCGGATCATGTCATGATGGCGCGAACTGCACTGTTATTAACCCACCGATGCCCTTCGCTCGGTGATGGTGAGCAAAAGGCGAATAGCATTTGGCTCAGCCGTGCCATCCAGCATGCAAAGGCATTGAATGCAGACAAGTGTGCCAGCAGCCTTGATATCGCCTCGCCCCAGCAGGGAAAGCGTGATGAAATGTTGCGTCGAATCTGGCTGTCCTGTATCATTCGTGATCGGGTCTTGTCTCTTTGTCTCCGTCGAAAAGTCCAAATATCGCCAGCCTGTCTTGATCGCTATACGAGCTACGCCATGTCTCACGACGAATTCGCTGATGAGATCCAGCGCTCTCGAGTTTACGACGCTGATTCAAAACAGTCTCTCATCACCATCATGCTCTTGATGACAGAGCTGTGCCTGTGCCTGTCAAACGTTTTGACAGTGGCACATTCGGTCAGAGAATCGACAGGGTTCGAGCCCCATGGCTCATCCAAAAAGACAATCCAGATTTGGGAGTGCAAGAAGGATCTTGAGACGTGGTCCGTCAAGGCTGTGGCCTCCTCACCGGTGCTGGCGAGCACTCAGCCTGGCCTTCACCAAGGCAGTGAACCGAGAGGCTCCGTCTTGATGTTTGCCCACCTTGTCTGGATGTATTACCAGTAAGACTACCCCGACCGACACTTGACTGTTGATGCACTTGCTGATTGACCTAACAGGTCCAGTCGAATCACGCTCTGTAACAGCGAGTTACTGTTGGACGCGGCTACCAATACCATCTTCCCCTGCGGCAGTGCACGGTTTCCATCAACAACAATCGAAAGAATACGCGTGGAGCTCTGGGAAGCAACAACAGACATGACGCAGAGACTTGGTCAGCTTCTCAAGCTTCGGCTAGCATGCTACCTACCTAGTAGTGCCGTGAGCTGTATAGCACTGCCACTGGCCCTTCATCTACTAGAGGCAAAGTTATGTGCACCAGGTCCTTGCAAATCAGCAGACGAGGCTAGGGGGGTTGGAAGACAGAACTGTCTCAACATCCTCATCAACTCCATACGAGAGTACCGCCCGAGGCACGAGGAAGCAGATTGGATCACAAGAGCCATCAGGTATTTCATGGAGTGCACATACCTTAGGGTTAGGGTTTATGGAGTGCACATACCTCGAACCGAATACGTCATCCAGGGAAACCGTGAATGGCCAAAGTCCCGAGGCGGATGATGTGATGACACAAAATCCAACGCACTATCTCAGGTTGGCCTTGACACTCGACTTGAGCCTCGGCCAGGACCGACTGCCTGTGGAGAAGGACTTTCCTGCCGGAATACAGGCCCTGATAAGTAGAACCGGATGCTTTATGCCTATTGTATTCTCGCATGGAGTCCAAGTCGGTGACAATGTTGGGGCTACTCCATTGGAGCAGCCCTCACCCGAGATGGAACAGAGCGCCATGGGTTGCGCGTCGCCGCAAGTTCCAGATTTTACCGGATGGATTCAGAACGACCGGTCGCTATTCTTTGCTCAGGAAATGGGGTTGGGTCCGTAGATGAATGAGTCAACATGTGGTGTTTGTAAACCTTGGGGACGTCAAAAGAAGCCGCTGTTAGAGGTTGGAGCTTACCTCAATGCTGCTGCACACCCCCACCGTACTCTGGCGAAAAGAGAGGGATCGGAATTTAAATCCGGTGCTATTCCAAACCTGATGAATACATATAAACGGGCCACTGCAGTAGCCACGGTTGCTTTCTCGTTGCTCCAGACGATCTGTGCCATACCCACCTAAGTGACCAACCGATCCTAGGCCACTGTCGTGAAGAGCTCATCAATATGACTGACATGCCCGGGAATGGAGCCACCTGCACCTTGTCAATCATTGACACCACCTGCTCCCTGACCGTGCCAGCCAAGACCCTGGTTGAGCCAACCATACCGGGACACGAGTTGATGAACTTTCCTACCTTCTCCTTCTTGATCACGCACGACACTACAAGGAAGCAGTTGTTGTTCGACTTGGGCTGCCGAAAGGATTTTTGGAATCTCCCTGAACCCATCTCCAAGACCATCGATGAGAGGGTTCCTGGAATCAAGGTTGACAATAGCCTCGCTGACATCTTGCAACAAGGTGGCATTGAGCTTTCACAAATAGAGGCGGCAATCATCAGTCACCATCACTACGACCACATCGGCGATCCCAGCACGTTCCCAGAGACCATGGACCTCATTGTGGGCCCCGGATTCTGCAACCATTTTCTCCCCGGGTATCCAAAGAACCCCAACTCTCCCGTGCACGAGTCTGCCTTTCAAGGGCGAACGGTTCGAGAAGTTGACTTTGACGGACACGCCAAGGTTGCTGGGTATGAGGCCAGAGACTATTTCGGTGATGGCAGCTTGTTTCTCCTCAACACTCCAGGACACGCAATTGGTCATCTTTCTGCCCTCGTCAGAACAACCCACGACACGTTTGTTTTTCTTGGAGGAGACATTTGTCATTTTGGTGGAGCCTTCAGGCCAAACAAGCAGACATGCATGCCAACGCAGCTCAAGAGGGAGGAGGTTGCACTACCACACTCAGCGCCTGAACATGTTTCGTGCGTCCAATATCTCTCGTGCCATCCGAACCCCGACAGGGCGAATTCAACGCCATACTATCAGCCCTGCAGCCGTTCTGACTCGTGGTATGTCGATCCACCGGAAGCACGCAAGAGTGTGAACGCTCTTATGTCGCTTGACGCAGACGACAAGGTCTTGGCCTTGATTGCCCATGACCCATCCATAGTGGGCGCTCTTCCTCTCTTTCCAAATGGGAGTCTGAATCACTGGCATCGATCTGGATGGAAGCAACTGCTGCGGTGGAGGTTCTTGGATCAACTTCCTATCAACGGACAGCCGAGGCCGTATCTTGTTGACGGGACTTATGTAAATGGGAAGCGGGTCAAGACACTGGATGGAACTAGGCTCTGAGTAATGCTTCGCCATCATGACGTTGGATGAGATGACCGATGAGTCACTTGATGTATTTTGACCTGTTTACTAGCCGATTTAACTGCCTCAGACTCATCGTCTCCACGAGTACCTGGGTAGTTCAGCTCACATCCCCGTTTACTTCTCAGCATCAAATATGACCTTTTGGACCTTCATTGAATCAAACAGCTCATAACCCTCAAGGGCGTTGCTGAGAGGCATCACAGTCGCCGTCATGAAACTACCATTTGTCAATCAGAGGATACGCACATGATGGTATATCCACTTACTCTAGTAGATGCTGTTTCTTTGCGAGTAGCTCCAATGCCTCGGTGAAGACGCCTGTACACAGACATTAGCAGCGAGTAGACGCGTCAACTGTGAAGACATACTTCGGACTGGGCATCTTCCCATCTTGACTGTGAGGTTCTTGCCGTAAGCTTGGTTTCCGGTCCATGGGATCTCACCGTTGTGAACTCCGACGCTAGAGATGGTGCCCCAAGGCCGGAGAAGCTCGAAGCCCATCTTGAGCGCCGAACTATGTCCCACAACCTCAATGACCACATCGGCACCGCGGCCGCCGCTCAACTCTTTGACACGCTTTTCCAGCTCTTCCGTCTGTGTGAGGTAATTCCATGGCTCGGCACCCAGGCTCTTAGCAAGAGCGAGTCTCGGCTCGATGCCATCTATCGCGAGGATAGCTCTGGGCTTGTACTCGAGTGCAGCAATCAGAGCACAAATACCAACCGGGCCACAACCAATGACCACGACGAGGCTATCCTCAACGTGCTTCTTGTCGAGATGACTGAGGCCGTTGGCTGCGGCGAAACAGCCAGTCGGAAATATATCAGCCATCAGACAAAGCTTGACGTCATCCACCTCTTTCGGAGCCTTGACAACGGTGGTCTCGGCATAGGGTATTCTCACGTACTCGGCCTGCGCCCCGTCAAGAAGAGCAGTGCCAAAGAGAAGACTTTTATCACAGCGCGAGGAAAATCCACGCGTGCAGAAGAAGCATTCGCCGCAGCTCACGGTGAAAGGACTGACGATGGCGTCACCCACATCCAGGCCCTTGACAGCGGAGCCGATCTCATCGACAAGACCAGTGAATTCATGGCCCATGATGAATCCGGTTCCGGAGGGTTGATGTCCGCGGAAGACGTGAAGCTCGCTTAAGAAAAGGTCAGTAAAGGTGCTGGAAACGCTTCACTGGTGCCCCTGTACCTGCCGCATAGCGCTGTGTATTTGACCTTGACGATTATATCGGTGGGATGCTCAATTACAGGCTTAGGTCGATCCTCGAGCGCAACTTGCTTGACTCCTTTGAAGACAACGGCTCTCATGGTGGCCAAGTTGGGTATCCGTATCAGGCTAGAAGGTATGGAACAGGGAAGTTGTTGGATAACGATCTTGAGGAATGATGCAATGGCCGGAATCTGGGGTCACGCAGTTCTCAAAGGTGGTGCCAGTCAGCCATCGGCGTTGAGCCACACTTGTACCCGACATCCAGTGGCAGCTAGCCGAGGAGTGGCGGTAGGGGGCCGAGGCACATGGAATTTAGTGCCGGTCTAGATGACAGGTTAAACATGGGCCTATCCCATAAGTCGGCATAAGACTGCAGCCCGTACCCCGCCCCACTTGGCCCCGTGATGACCTCAGTACATGAGGGGTACCATTAGTTCCTTGCATAAAGGATTTCCTAGCAAAATACCATATAAATCATTTTGAATTCAACAATGAGGACCAGATCAATGACCAAGGAAGCACAGGCAGCTAATGCCTATGATGACTATGAGCTTTATTAAGGAAACGCACA
>SSHR01000664.1:0-14737 GCA_006518225.1 Fusarium neocosmosporiellum | reverse complement strand
CTCCCTCCCCCCCCGGCTCCATATTCCAATTCCTTCACACCCCTTTAGCACGTCCTTTCGTGTCGCGTCGAGGCCTCTCTCTTTCTTCCCTCCTCCGCCGACACGAATTCCTCTTCACTTCAATCACGGTCGTCGCCCTCCGCCCGTGACTTGATTTGAATTGATCTCCAATATCCACGCTTTCGAGTCGACCCGTGACCCTTGAATTCGGGCGTCTCACTTTGAGGGTGAGTCTCGATCAAACATCCCAACGGGCGAATCCACCTACTCGCTTCGTCCCGCTCGCATAATATCGACGCCTTTTAAACTTCAACACCTTGGGCTTTTGCTTCGCATGCATGCCCGCTCCCCTCTTGCGCCCGCATAAACCGTCGGCCGTTGGATGAGTGACTGACCAAGTCCTCGGGATAGGCTTCATTCTCACATTGAATTCTCGAAAACCGTTCCTTTACGCGCGCACATACGCGCACGATAACCGACACCATGGCTACTCCCTCCGCGATCCCCATCAACGCCCAGCGCGACACCGTCGCTCGCCTCCACCGTGTCACCAGAGGAAACCGCAGCCTCTGGTACCAGATGACCGTTCTGCAACAACCAGAGCGTGCTCGTGCTTGCGGTTCTGGCATGAAGGGTAAGCTGACATTGGGCGGTAATGGCTGACATGCTCTTATCAGCCCTGCCCGCCTCTCGAATATGGTCTCTTGCATGCTGACTCCCAATAGCCAACAGCGACCGACGACCTGTTGATCCTCCTCCCGTTGTCGAGCTCCGAATCATTGAGGGTCCCACAGTTGAGGAGGGCAAGGATATCACTTTCGACTACAACGCCAACTTCTTCCTCTACGCCAGCCTCGAGCATGCCCGCCCGATTGCCCATGGCCGCGTCCAAACTCCTGCTGCCAACAACCCGCCCATCTTGACCGGTGTCCCCGCCTCTGGTATGGCATACCTCGACCGTCCCACCGAAGCTGGATACTTCATCTTCCCCGACTTGTCTGTTCGCCACGAGGGCCGTTACCGTCTGACCTTTAGCCTGTTTGAGACCTCCAAGGAGGAGAAGGATTTCGATCTCGAGCCCACCGATGGCGACCTGCCTCCTGGCGTCGACTTCCGAATGGAGATCAAGACGCTGCCCTTTAGCGTGTATAGCGCCAAGAAGTTTCCCGGATTGATGGAGAGTACTCAGCTTAGCAAGACTGTCGCCGATCAGGGTTGCCGAGTCCGAATTCGCAGGGACGTCCGTATGAGGAAGCGTGACGGAAAGTCTGGTGGTGGTGGCGGCGGCAATGGCGGCTACGACCGACGAGAGGAGGATTATGGCCGCCGAAGGACCGTTACACCCGCAGCTGAGGATCCCCTTCGAGCCCGATCCCTTAGCAACTCGAGCGAGCACCGTGCTCCCTATCCTGATGCATCACGCCGGCCCTCGATCGCCGACTCTTACCCGCCACCTCCACCTCCGCCTTCTTACGAGCCCGCTTCTTCCGGATCGCGTCACCTATCTTTCGGCGACCCTTCTGCGCCGCAATACCCGACTCCTCGCCAGTATGCGCCGCAGCCCGGCTTGCAGCTAACCCCAGTTTCGGCCACTGGCCCGTATCCCCCGTCCGCCCAGTCACCGTACCCCAAGCCCGAGAACTCATACGCCTTCTCCAACCGGAATCTTCCCCCGGCGTGCCCTTCACCTGCGCCGTCAATGAAGCATGACGCCTATGACCGGCGACAATCCAACAGCGCCTATGTCCCTCCCTCACCTTCAGCATACTCTACCGATGGCCACAACCGAAGAGACTCACAACCATCGTATCCTCCTACGCCTGTTGCCGCCCAGCCTCCCCGGCCAATGCACAGCCAGGTCTCCCTGCCCTCGCTCAAGATTGCCGCGCTGGTTTCGCCACTGCCTCCTATCGAGGCACAGACCGACCCTGCTCCCGAGCTGCCCTCAGTATTGGTTGGAGGTAAGCGCAAACACGATAGTGTCTTCTCCCAAAGCACAAGGCCGCTGCACAACGGTCAAAGACAGCTTGACCCCCACTACGGCAACAACCACCGCGGCATGACGCCGGAACCGGACCAGGGCATGTACTCGAGAGCTGATGGCAAGATTGGCGTCGTTACTTTCAACCAATACCAGTAAATACCAAGATGCGCGCGACTTGGGGTGATGAGATCAGACGGCTTTGGCTGGTTGGCGCCGCTTTGGCGTTCTGGTGCTGTGTATTTCTAATCACCGGGCGACACTTGGAAGAGATGGGACGCATGAGCGGTATGGTTCAGGAGTTCAGGCGCAAGTGATGTTTCTCGAGGCATCGGAACAGGCAGTGCATCCATGGGACGATGACTAGGGAAACCTTTGAGTTCTGTTTGGGACTCATGAATATCTTTGACCACACACACACAACACACAACACCACCCTCTTTACGTTGGATCGCAGGAAGGACTCGATCTTTCTATGACGACGACGCACACTTGAAAACAAACAACGACGAAACCTGTCATTTCTTTACGTCACTCAATTTACTTTGGCATCCTCTTCAGCAAAAACCACATTTCACACTATTTATTCGTCTCCTATTGGCTACCTATCTATCTACTTGTTTCATTCCGTCTCCTCACACTGTCGATTTCACACACATCTCTTTTTACAAAATACGTTGATTACCACTGGGTGGCTTGTTCCTGGTTATGAGGCCACTTGCCCATGGATGGATGGGTACTGGAACAACTAGAGACGTTTCTCCAACGTTGGAGCACAGGGCAGGGTCTCTGTGTAGAAGATGCTGTGCCGCCTCCCTCGGGTGTCATTTTTTTTCGTTATGGAAACTGGAGATTATGCTGGGTTTTACAAATGGGATTTCGTGTCTGGTATGGATGGTTAGGTAGTTTATTAACAAGGGTTCAAAACATGTACGTGTGCCGTCAATGCAGAGTGAGAAATGTGATGTGCATTGGAGATATGCTCAGCCGTGGTTTACTACGGCTCAGTCCTGTCATGTGTCGCAACCTCTGGGGTTTTGATAAGCCTGCAGAAGTCATTTTGCAAAAATGTCTGAGACTGTCTCATCGGATCATCGGTTGATGCACCCAAGCGCGGTCAGTGACAGGCGGAATGTGATGATGATGCAGCAACCGGCTCAAGGTATCGGCTTCAAGTACATTGCTTGGACCCTTTTTTTGACAATTGAAGCAAAGTTCTCGGCTACGATGTTTCCCGAGAGGGGGCCAGCGAAAGGGAAAAAAAAAGACGAGCCCCTTCTTCATCTCAGATAAATTGCTTTCCCCGTCGCTCTGCAGCGGGAAGCGGTTTTAATGCTGCACTTCCCGTTTGGGTAGCCCGGTGGTTACTAAGGCGGTCATGTAACCTGGTACCTCCTTCCCATTCCAGGCCAGTCCACTCGCTCGCTCGCTACTGCTGCAGGTACGTCGGTACGTCGCAGGTCCCCGCTCCTGCATTTTTCGCTGGCCTTGCGCTGCGCTACGCTACGCTGCCTAGTGCTGGTTGCCGTGGTGAAATCTCACGTGTGGCCAGCCGTTGATATCAACAAAGCATGCCCGTTGCTACTTGCTACCTTTTGAAGATTCACCTCTTCCCACCCCAGATTGTGTTATCTAGCCAGCCACTTTTCTACTTCTTGTGTGTGTGGATTCTCATCCGTTTTTAGAAGGTCGGCAAAAGAGAGGTTTTTTTTCCCCCAACTCGTCTTCCACGACTGCAACGTCTAAAGGCTTTCCCCTCGCTGGGTACATGAACTTACACATATTCAACTACATCTCTACGACGACGAAAAAGACAAACAACGGCGGCAACAGCACCGCATGGGTCGGCCGAAAACCCGCCGCGCGCTCAGCGCGAGCCGCTTCCATGAGGGTTCCATGAACGACCGCACCTCGGCCGCACCGCCAGCCCAGTTCCTAGGCCCTGACGAGATTGCTGCATTGGAGCGTCCTGTCCCCTCGAGCGCTCGGTCACAGCCTCGGCCGGTTAGCGACGACTGGGCGGACAAGCAGGTGAAGCGAGGCAGGCTTCTGGGCCAGGTTTGGGACGGCGTGCGAGGTCGGCTGCGCTTCAAGAAGGATGGGGAGGACGAGAGAGGCTCTAGGAGGCGGGAGAGGAGCCGCAAGCGGGATCAGTCGGAGCAGAGGGGGAGGCAGAGGGAGAGGGAGAGGGAGAGGGAGGACAGGTCCAGAGAGGAGAAGCCTGTCGAGGAGCCTCAGAGGGATGAAATGCCGAGCCGGGAAGAGATCCTGGCCAACTATCACCACTTGATGGCGTCGGGCTTCTTTTCGTCTCATGCTATTCAGTCCACTCGCCAGCCTCCTCCTGGTTCTTCCCAATCTTCCGCCCAATCGTCCTCTCACTCTTCTGTTCAGCCACCTACCCCAGCTTCCTCAGCAAGCATCCTCGAGGCATTGTCTCGAGCACCTACGCCTCAGCATCTAGCCCCTCGGGCGCCAACATCCCGAGCACCAACTCCTCGAGCACCCACTCCTCAGGCTCCTACGCCAACCACCAACCCTGCCTCGCCCTCCAAGTCTCGACACTTTCACAAAAACCACTCACCTCAGCATGATCCTCAGGCTGCCACGTACGAGGAGCTTGTCGCCTGTGGCTTCTTCTCTCCCCCAGCTCCCGCAGCTGTCCCGCCACCGACTCCGAAGGGCGCTGCGCCAGCTCCTACTGTGCCCACGGGTCGAAATTCGCGGGACTATCTTCAGCTGCCTCAACCGACCCGGAAATCCTCTCGCTCTCGGTCAGTGACGCCATCGGCCTCTCGCGCCCCTTCCCCTATTCAGTCGCCAGCCAGTGCTTCTTCTAGGGGAACCAAGAGAGCAGCCGTTGACTCGGCTTCTGACGACGAGGATGATGATGCGGCTCGAGATCCGCCTACCCCGAACAAGAAACTACGCAAGTCGGCGTCTCGAGACATTGCGATTCCCAAGCTCCGGAATGTGGCATCCAAGCGAGCCATACTCTCTCGACGTAGTGTTTCGGGGCCTCATGGATCCAGCAAGGAGCACAACACCCTTGCCCGCCGTGTCCTCGGACGTCTACCTGGCGGCAATGGTCGGAGTTCCTTCGATTCACCTGACCGTCGGACTGAAGCTGCTTCTAGACGCAGTGCAGATGATTCTAGACAGCCACTACAAGAAGTTCAGCACTCGCGAGTTCTACGATCGCGTAGGAGTGCTGCTGAAGCGCTCTGTGTTGTACCCAGCACCAACCGGGGCATCCCCAAGGTGCCAAACATTCCCGAAAAGTTTACCATCTACGACGCGGATGCCGAGAACGTTGCCCCAGCAGTGCGTATTAGTTACTAGTTGACAGCATTGGCATGTTCTCTACATCGACCCTGTCGAGTTGTGATGGATGGGAAGCGCCTTGGATCTTTACGACAACGAAAAGGAGTGATGGTGAGACAACGACTAGAGTCTTCTTGACTCCTCGTCTCGATAACCGAAGATGGACGATTTTTTACGCGGCCACGACTTTGTTCTTTTTCATTCTTGATGACGACAAACACACAAAACACGTTGCTTTTGGATTTTTGAGCGTCGGGTTGTTGTTCACTGTATTCATGCTGGAGATATCCATGATGACATGCGACATGACACTATTGTTTTTGAACGTCTCTTTTTCTCTACTTCGTCTACTTGGTCGAAGCTTTGATCTTTGGGGGTTTGTTTTATTTGGACAATGAATGGCATCTGGTCTGGGATTCGCTTGGATTGGCAAGGCAAGGCAGGGAAGGGAAGGGTATGGATATGGATTTGATATTAGGGGAAATGGGGTACAACGGTCCTTTGTCCTCGTACGCGTATTCGAACACGCTTGGTTTGGAAGGGACTAACTAGCAAGGACGGCAATAGGGGCGTTGGTTTGGAATCTGGTAACGTTTTTGGTAATAATGAATGACACATCTACTATTCTTGACGACGTCTTGTCCCTGTTGTGAGTGCCTCGTGTTGGACATGTCTACTGCGAGTCGTCAACTTCACGGATCACGACCAGTCGAGTCTTGCTTGATACCTGTGATATTCCCAAGTAACTACCTTGTTTGCAAAGCATGCCTCCCATGCCTACCACAAACAGGACGCTATGTACATACTGACAAAGGCATACATACATGACTTGCAAACCAACAACGGGTGTTCTACCTCAACACACCCTTCTTCCTCCTCTGGTTTGCTTTTGCGCTGACATATATCCTTACAGCAACAACAACGACAACAGCCCTCTTCCATCCGTTCCTTGTCCGCCTCAAGAACCCATAACCAGAAAATACACACAAAACACACCCTTGTTCCTCCATAACAATACCTGCTTGTCCACCCATTTATTCCCACCGTCCGTATGAACAATCCACCAGCTTGATTTCGAAAAAGGTCCCCCCATGCCCGTCATCACAGACTCGATCCAATCGGCCCCAATCTTAGGGACAATTCTTCGTCCTCGACGCCTTTCCGAGCATGGACTCTTCGCCCACCAAAGTTCAACACCTAGTTGATTTCCCCGTTGACTTGCCTCGCCGACCGTCGTTAAAAAAAAAAAGGAGGTAGTAAACACATAAAAGTCATGCGCTGAGAGACCCGTTGCTTGTTTTCGTGGTCTAAACGAATGACGAGTTTGAAATGTTGAAAAGCAATATATCGGCCGTGGCGGGCAAGTAAAGCAGAGTAAAAAGTAAGTATGCGGAAAACAGACTCCCAAGTCCAGTCGTTTCGAAGAGTACGCCTCAAATCTATTAGTCAAGAATGAAGACAAACACCGTCATGATGAATCTTGCTAGACTTCAACCACCCGCTCCGGCAGGTTCTGTTGAATCAGCTGCTGGGTCCTGTCGAGTCCGTTCTGATAGAACGACCGGATAAATGCCCAGATAAAAGTGAAAAGGCCTGGGAAATAGCTGTACGCCATGGCGCAGACCATTACAAGCAGAAGAGGAATCTGGACGTTGGTTAGCTTGATGTTCAAGATCGGGTGTCGTTGCACTGTACTTACCCAGATGAAGAATAGGTTGCGATCACTGCTGAGTCTCTTGAGCTTCGCCTCACGAGCCCTGAGGAACTGCTCTTGCTGCTCCTTGGTAATGGCGTTCTTCCGGCCAATCTTGAGAACTCCGGGTTCTTCCGTCCACGTCTCACGAACCTCGACCGCCTCGGTTGTTGTGGTCGTCTGATCGTATAGAGCAGCACACTTCACGTCAGCCTCGGCTTCAACGGCCGCCTGCGCTGCAGACGCCTGCTTCGTGTCCAGGTCTTCCCGAGGGAAGATTTCATCGTACGCCGGGGGTGCCGTTGCCGTGGTCTTAGACGACGAGTCCCACCATCGCTGCGGCTGCTCGTCTTCATTGTCCGTGCGAGGTGCTGCCATTCCGGGCATGAACTGTTGGACTCGGCGCATGAATGGTGCCTGGTAGTCGGGCATGTTGGGCAACGCGGGCATCTGGGGGAAGTGTGGCAAGTTTTGGAACTGGAGCGCAATCGACTGCTGGAACTGATGGAGCTGCTGCTGGAAGTGCTCCTTCAAGGCGGCCGACGCAGCTGCCATGGCCGTTGCGGGAGGCTCCATCTCTGGTTCCAGCTCGTTAGTCTTTCGCCGACGGAGGTTCGGCCGCTCATTGTCTTGTCTGAAGCCGCTTGATCTCCTCATGCTCAGATACACGTGTTCATCTGGGTCCTCATCCTCAAAGTCTCCTGACGTGTACTCAGGGCTCTCCTCGCTTGAATCCGGCGAAACAGGCTCCTCGTGAGTGTGAACTTGGGTCATGGGCTCCCACAGAGACCGCAGAGATGTGGCGCTGCTAGCTTTGCTGTGGAGCGAGCCGCCGCTGCTGCGAGATCGGACATGGCGCTCGGAGCGGCGAATAGCACGCAGCACAGCACGCGACTGAGCAACATCGGCGGCGGTAAGGCCAGACAAGCTTCTGATGGTGGGGTCCGCACGGTTGATCATCAGCCTTCGCACAATCTCGGGATGGTTGTGGATTGCAGCAAGGTGCAGAGGCGTGAAGCCGCCCTTGTCCCTAGCGTCAGGGTTGGCGCCACGCGCGAGCAGAGCGGCAACAAATCGATGGTAGCCGAGGGAGCATGAGAGATGAAGCATAGTATGGCCAGTCGACCTCTTGAAATCCAGGCGGGTCCTGTGCGTGCTGTCATCAAGGTCAATGAGATCCAGGCACTTCAGGAGCTGTGACTCGAGGTGCGTATTAGGAGCATGGTTGAACGTCTGACCCATCATCTGGCCGCCAGAAGACGAGCCACCTGATGAACCACCGGACCAGCCCGAGTTGCCATCGTTGAGGATCCTCCTCGCGAGGTCGCTAACGTCGACGATTTGTCCTGACATCTTCTGGCCCAGAACCGTGAGAGCCGTCCTGATGAGCTTGTCCTCGTTGTCATCGATGTACTTGAAGATTGCCGGCTGCTTGCCCGTCGGGTAAGCCTGTGCAGCCTGCGCTGCCTGATGCTTAAAAGTGACGGCGACAGCTCCAGAAACAGGTGATGGCGGCAGCAAGCAGACCAGTGATGACTCGCCCCAAAAGGTAGTGGTAGTAGCCTTCTGGTCACCAAACCAAACTTCGAGCCCTTGGAAGAAAGCCGCACCCAGAACTGTCACCTCGATTCCACCAGTCTTAGGGCCCTCGTTGGGAATGATCTTGTGGATGACAGGAGATGCCCTCGGCTGGTTCATGTTCAATGGGAGACCATACAAGTTGCTAGTCAATGTTTGAGCAAACTGGTTCTGGGGGTTGAGGGCAATGGCGTTCCTAAGCCCGTTCGGACTAGGGGCGCGGCTTGGATGCCCTGATGCAGGCGCCGAGTAAAGCTGCGCCGCGGCGATGTTGTCCATGCTAGCGGAGCGGTTGCTAGGGAAGAAACCAGGCTGATCGTTGCTGCTAGGAGTGGGAGGGCTTGTAGCAAAAGGCGCAAGACCATTCTGCTGGAACAGAGAGTCTCCCTGAGAGAAGGCACTCAAATTCGACGAGAAGGGAGACGTTGCAGTAGCCATCTGATTGTTCGCCTGAGAGCTGGGCGAAGGCGTCGTATCGTCGATACGAGTCATAGCAAGCCCATTGGGCACTCTTGACGCGCTCGACTTCCTCTTTTTAGCCAAGGGGGCTCCCAGCGTGGGAGATGCAGGCCGTGAGAGTGTCCGGCCAGTTGGTGTTGTCTTGCCTGATGAGGCTTGGTAAGAAACCTGGCCGTTGCGGTGCATGCTTGAGAGATCGCCGTTCGATGGCGACATGCGGAACGAGTTGTTCGAGGCAGGGGGGATCAGACCGACGTTGTCGATAGCCGGTTGAGGTACTGCGGTCGTCACAGGAGCATCTGGGAGGTGCTGTTGGTGGGCAGTAAGCTGTGTTGTCATTGGATGCGTCTTATGGTCGTCTGTGATCATGATGGGATCGGACATGGCCTGGGCAATGACACGGTCCTGGTAGTCCTTGATGGTGAAGATGACGTTGAACCCCTGCTTCTCGCCGTGGTGTCGGCAATAGCAGGCAATTCGCATTGGGGCATCGATTTGCATAGTGCCTGCGGGAACGACCGAGGCGTCCATCATGACTCCGCTGACAGACTGCCATTCCTTAACCTCAGCCGTGTTGAACACAATCACACGGCGTTCCTCGTCTTTGCTCCAGAGTTTCTCTTCGTCAGGTTTCTTGATCTTTTTCCGCGCTGCGCGCTTGCGCTCTCTGGTGATACATCCTTGACATATTCTCACATCGCCGCCGTTCTGCGGCGAGTTCTCCTCGTCATCCAAGGGAGGTAGGTAGCCCTGTGGGTGAGAGGCAGCACGCTGGAGCGCGTTCTCCTTCATCCCAGGTCCCTCCATGGCACTGGTGCACACCAGGGAGACGTAGAGTTCAAGCATGTCAGGAGACTTCTCAGGTCTTAGTTTTGCGAGAAGCTTAGGTTTTGAGATTGTGTGGGCTGGGAGGTGAAGCCTGTTAACGCCAGGCGGAACCGGGCTGAGCAACATCTTGATGGGAATCTGAGTCTCGACCCTTGACTTGAGGGGTGTAGGCATGATCTTCAACTCGCATCGTCCAGCAAAATTTGGATGCGTGGCCATCGCCATCTGCTGTGGCATTGGTACGGTCTGGCCCATCTGACCGCCAAAGTGAAGTGTTGTGGGCAAGACATCGGGTGCAGCTTGTGCCGCCACGTCCATTTTGTTTGGCCACAAGGGTTGCGCACCCAAGCCGTTGACAGTCCTCGAAAAATCGACTGCATGGGGGGACGGTGAAGTGAACATGGCCGCTGGTGATCCGTCTTGGCTCAATACAGCACCATTGGACATGGACATGGGTGACACTTCGCGTGAAGTTGATGTCTTCAGACCGTTCATAGCTGAAGATACTGAGTATTGCTTCAGACTGTTAGTAACGTCCGAAGTCGACGGTGATATGGCCAGTGATGTACGTACTGAGAGAGCCTTGTGGTGGCTCTGGGTCTTCTTCTTGGGCGTTGCCTCCTTGCTCGAACTTTTAGCCTTTGCAGTAGGCATGGTTGGTGAGGTGATTGAATTTCGAGCGGCAGTAACTCGGTCTGGGCTACTAGACGCCTCAAACGGCGTTGTCCGGTCGAAGAAGTGGTCATCGTGCTCGAAGTTGTACATGCCATCAATCTGATCGCGGCCAAACTCAAAAGGGCTGTCATCGTCGGGAAAGGTAGTAAACGCTGTGGCCCATTCCATCTTGCAATCCAGGTCGTCTATTTGGGCATCGGCCGAGGTGATAGCCGCGTTGACGGCCGTCTTTGAGGATGTGGAGCTGCCGGTGCGCTTGGAGGATGCAGACTCGGACGAGGAATCCTGATAATAGCCGCCGGTTGGTGAATCGGCAAAGGACCCCCTCGTCAGATCCTGGGGCGAGAGGAAGGCCTTGGGGTCGCCGCCGAGCGACTCGAGTGTCTGAAGCGTATCTGGGCTGTTTGAGAAATCGAAGAGGTTGTTGGCGCCGAGCTCGTCATCGGAAAAATCGCCAAATTCGCCGCCCGACATGGCAACACCTGCGATGAGAGGGCTGCCGGGGCCGGTTGGAGCGGGTGTCATGACCAGCGAACGGAGGCTGGGGCTTCCTGGAGGCGTAACCCAAGAAGTGAGAGTCGTGGTGTTTGGGTAGGGTAATTGATTTCGGCGTCGCAAATTATAGTCGGTGTCTCGCAGTGGGGTTTAATGAGAGGGTCAAAGGCATCGACACCGGTCGTAGCAGTATCGATAATTGCCCGTATGCGATATGTATGTGGGACTGCTGGTAGTTGCTGAAAAGGATCCGGCTCCAAAAGCAAGAGCGTCGGGTGCAGTGGCGTTGATCGTTGTCGAGACAGGTCCGTGACTGACTGTTGGGGGCAGACGTGCAGTGCAATATGGACGGGCCCCTAGACGCACGCGAACACGGCCGGGCACGGTCGGCAGGTCGGTAGGTAGGTAGGTCGGTCAGTGGAAAAAAGAGACGGTCAGGGTCGCCTGCTGTCGTCACCCCCTGGTCAAAGTCCGTCCCTGCGGCGAAGGCGGCAGGTTTTTGGAGGCAGGACGAGGCTAGTCGATGTCGAAATGGCGATGTTTGTTCGGAGGAGAAGGTGAGGGTTGGTTTGCGGCGGAGAGAGCGAGGACAAGTCGTCCAGCGATGGAAAGGCGAAGATGGGTTTGGTTTGGTCGATGCGACAGAAAGGGCTAGAGGTAACTAGCTGAGGAGAGTGGAGGTCGTAGACGTCCGGTCTCTCTGGCTGGTTCTCTGGGCACTCCGCGGGTGGGCGGGCTAAACCTTTCTAGGCCGGCGTGCTGGTAATGTACTAAAATGCTCTTAAGAGAGAGTCGTCGTCTCGTCTCCCCGTCTCGTCTTCCCCCCTGGTGTGAGTTTTGAAGTGTGCGTGCGTGTGTCCCACGCCTTGGGAGAAGAGTGGATTCGCTTGGCCCTCCAGTGGCGGGGGGGAACGAGGTACTTGGAGGCGCAGATAAAGGGCCTGGCAGTGGGTCCGTTCTCGGCGCTGGACAGTGCGGTTGAGGTTTACCTCGCACAGAGAGTTTTGTACGCTGCAGGGCACTCTGCACGGTGCTAAAACCCGGTCTCGCACTTATCGGTGCTGTGCGCCGGTCCCTCTCTGTCGACTCGAGTCTTTCTCCTTCGCAGAGAGAGACCGGCCACTTCATGGTGCAATCTAGAGGATGCAATGCAGCCAGGTACCAATGCACGTCTGAGCCAGCTGCAGCTGCTGTACACTGATAATGCCCTAGCATTGGCGAAAGACAAAATGTGAGCCAGACCGACATTGATAAACACAACTCAAAACACGCAATCTGGATGGACCCTCGAGCAATAAGAGTAGTACTTGCTTGGGCAGCCTCCGACGGGATATTGGGTGGCCAATCTCATCTGGCCTTCCTTTTTCGCTGCCCTGATGACACTCATTCATCTCTGCTAGCAAGATTAATCGCTGCTGCTCTACAAAATTGCTGAGAGCGGGGGCTCTTTCATCAATCCCTGTATCGAGCACAACAGCCAGCGAGGCCTCACGTATTACGCAAGCTCTGTCTGTGATTCTTACAACAGCGCAATTCAAAAAGATTACTTCCCCAACGGCCAGGACACGGCGTATCTCGGCCTCCGGCCACCGACGGATGGACGTGTCAAGACTCCCGGTCGATTACTCTTCACCCGGGCCTTAGCTTTTGGATGGTACAGCGCTACGACATCAGAGGCGGTGCGGACAGATTCAAATGGTACCTAACTACGAGGGCCCTGTTAGTGCAGGCCCGCCATGCACTCGGCGCCATTACCATTCACACGCACGCACGCGACGCCGCCTAGGCGCTTCCCACGGGAACATCATCAGGAGGACACCCGGGCATCCCCGTGAACCACTGTCGACATCAACGTGCCTCCCGTCTCATGCCACCGTGTTTCTTCTTCTTCTTCTTGTTTCTTCCCAGGAAACTCTTCCGTGACGCACACATATACACACGGGTCTGTGTGTGCAGGTCGAGTTTGAGACACACTTGTCCTAGGTTTGGAGACATCCTCCACCCTCCAAAGACCCTGTAGATCCAATGGATCGCCTCTCACTCCCCCTTCCCATTCCCCTGGAGTCACCGACTAACACGGGACGAATCACCATGATTCAAGCCTCAATTGCAAGTCTCTGTCGAGAGGCGTTTCTGCCCCCCCCTTCTCACCAGCCCCAGTTCGAGCACACCAACCCCTCGCAACTCTTGCTCAGCCGGAGCCTTCTCCAGCTTTCCCCAGGCTTTTTTCGCCCACCTAGGTAGCCGTCCCAAAGAGGAAATCGGGGACGTAACTGCAGAACTCAACAAACTGCACGCCGAGCCCTGGTCATGAATCCCTCGACCTTCCGTGTCATCCGCCGGACGAATTGATGACAGTGACGTTTTCTTGTCTTGTCGAGGGTGGGAATTTCGATGAGGACACAATGTCCATTTCCATCCCACGTGTTCTCAGACTCTCTGACGTTCGTTCAGGTACGTAGGTTCCATCCATGGCTTGCTTCATGCTTCTTGAGGGGGTTGTCTTGTCAAGGGCTAATCAAGAGTCTGACACACTCTGCGCCCAAAACCCTCTTTGCTCTTATCTCTCTGCCTTGGTAGATTGGCTGCCATGGCGAAACTCTCTCCTCTTCGGGAAGACGAGACCCTTTTGTCTTCTACTCTTGTGCGGGATATCAAATACCACGGCCGCCACTCAGGACCGCCGCCACGCTCATGTTGTCTCCGCCCCCTCCCCCCTTGCGTATAGCCTCATTGCGTCCCTTTTTTGATACAACCCCATTCCTGATAGCCAAGCTGCAGCGGGAGCAAAAGAGATGGTGTGTTCCTCTCACGTCGTGCAAAGGCGTAAGAGGAGCCAATCACATATCAAGGCCCATCCATCCATTTCCATCCTGCCATGCCACAACGTGCGGGCGTCCCAGGTTCGGATTCTCTCTGCGCGCGGCATGGCGCCCTTGCTTCGGAGACGTCTTTGTTGCCCATGTTTGATAGACGCCGACATCTCAACAAAGATTGGTCCGTCAGGGTTCATCACTCGCAGCCGTTGTCTCGTGGCGTACCAGAATGTCTTCAGCTTGCGTCTCGAGACCGCTTCTTTGGCGTAGCTATCTAGGTGTCTCTTGTCAATGTCGTCCCTTTTCTTTTTCCCAGAGACACGCGGCAAATGCCTTTAGTCTGAGACACGAGCCGTTTTTTCCTTTCCCATTACACGACTTGTTAATTACACAAAAACATGCTGCCAATGTCTCAGCCTTTGGGTCCAGAGCGCTGAGCACATCTAGACGGAGAACCACCAACAACCAACATCGAATCATGGAGGTTTAAACGAGACGAGAGACCAACTTTACCCTTGGATTCGCTCTTGACCGGTGAGCCACCATGGAACCCGCCCGGCAGATCTCCGTGGGCTCTGCGTATCCGAGAGATTGCGATATGACCCCTACCCATGAGGCGCACTTACACACATACCTCGTCAACCTCCCGAACGACACTAGCCCGGGGCGTCTCGCAGCCTCAACGCCCAGGAGAGTTGAACGAGTGAGAGTGTGGTGTTGCCACCGCCGAGGAGGCCCTCCGTTGCAACTCTACTATTGCCTCGGATCCGGACGCGAGGATGCGACGTCGGCTATCTCTATCATCTCGATCACGATTCTCCCGGCCCACATTCGTATCCATTGGGCTTGACTAACAGCTACAGTAACAAGAGGTCAACTTCGATACCG
>SSHR01000663.1:0-16628 GCA_006518225.1 Fusarium neocosmosporiellum | reverse complement strand
GGACGATACATAGATCCAATGCGATTCCACCAGCGCCGAGACACCCTGCAACTGGTGTGAACATCATAGCTTGGCCTGCACTTTTAACCGGATCAGGGGCCGGAAGAAGAAGGCAAAGCCTAGGTGAGTGTGTTGGCTCGGCCTATTGAGATCCACCCAAGCTCGATGTGGCAATGAGCAAACCCCAGGACATGCTAACTCGCCTCCAGAAGCACCCCAAGCTCAGGACAAAGTCTCTTTGCGAGACTGGAACGCATCGAAGATGCATTGGACCAGACTCTTGCTCGTCAGCGTGTCGCCGATACCTCATTAACATCAGTAACCTCAGCCACCTCCAAGCCATCAACTCCTGCTTCCACAAGCGTAACAACACCGATCCCTCGCACCAGCTTAGATGATACTATCGGGTCCTCAACAAGTCTCGGTGAACAGATTGAAGCATTCGAGTCGCCACATCTACCACATCTACCATCGACTCCTAGCGGCTTCACAAGCACAGTTGCATTCGGTCAGATTCACTACGGTGGCTGCCACATCGGGCGTATCAGTCAATATAATGGCATGCCTATACTTTCCGCCGAAGGAATCAAATGGCTGTCTTCAAGGACTGGGGAGGATGTTTCGTTTCAAAAATTCCAACCACCTCCCCCCCGACAGCGACTATCCTCTCCCGCGTCAGCCATCTCCAACTACTACAACTGTCCTGCCGACCTCTACGAACTTCCTGATAGGACGCTTGTCGACAAAATTCTCAACCTATACCTTCACTCCGCCTTCAGGCTAGTGTTTCCCGTCATCGACCGCGTCCTGTTTGAGGACACTATAGCGTTGGCGTATGAGTCATCTACTGAACCCCTCCCCCTTGACCAGATCAGCGCCAAATCTTGCGTCTATGCCTTTGTCTCCATTACCTGCCTGTTCCAAGGGAAAGTAACAGACATGCCATATCTTGATAGTGATGCCTGTGCCCAGAAGGCGCACTACCTTTTGACAGATGCTCTTGAGGACACTAGCATCACCAGTCTTCAGGCTGTCTTTATGCTGGTACGTGTCATTCAAGTGACTTGAGCACAGCTTTACTTCGAGTCATGCTAACCATCCTGCCAGCATATGCATCAAACCGTCTCCGGGCATTTGCAATCCGCTGCTATGCTACATGCTATAGCTTGTCGTATCATCTTCATGCTTGGCGGGCATACTTATATTCCAGTCAAAGCCTACGGTATTGAAGCGACCCATCAAGAACGTGAAGCACGCCAGCTCCGAACGATGTTTTGGTTGTGCTATATCTTTGATAAGGATATTGCCCTACGGACCGGCCAACCTCCTTTGATGTCTGACGACTACTGCGATCTCACGCTTCCAGATGACTACATGAGCTGCTACTTCTACCTTCCAGATCTCGACGAGAACCTTATATGGCCATCCTTCAACCATGAAAAGCTCATACCACATCTTCCTGGGGACCCCCGTCTCAGCCACCTCAAAGATAAAATCAGCCGTCTCCTCTATTCGGCACAGGCTATCAAGAAGTCGGGCGCAGAACTACTGCGGGACATCCGTGAGCTCGATGAGGAACTTGAAGCTTGGCGGCTATCGATCCCACCGGACTTTCGGCCTGCGCTTTCGATAACTGATAAATCTCAAGTCACGCTCGGGGGGATGCAGTCTCCCCGGAGTATGCGGCATATCACGTTGCATCTGGAATATCATCACCTCATGAGTGCTATCCACCGTGCCAGTGGGCGATGCCGCGGCACGACATCCGAGAACAGCTCCGAAGATGGAGAATGGAAAGGAGGTATACAGTCTAGTATCGCGCTCTCGCTAGAGGCGAGCCGCTCCACGCTTGTGTACTTGAGGGCAGCCATAGACGGACTTGCAGGCGAAGCGTTCTGGTATGAATTCCACATCATCTAGGTTTCGCCTTTTCCGTGTCGTTTGAGTTACTGACATGCAGTCACAGGGTCGTCGTCTTTTATCCCACGGCCGCAATGATGAGTCTGTTTTTCAATCTTCTCATGAACCCCCACGAGGAACAAGCCCAGGTGGACTTGGAGCTTCTCAGCTCCGCCGCGGATTTGGTCAGGAACCTGCCAGTTAGGCGGCTAACGCCTCGCGAGCTTACACACATGAAGTTGGCCAACGATTTTGTAGCCGAGTTGATCCGGCTTTCCAAATGCGCCATCGCCAAGGCTACGAGGGAGCGGGAACAGAGGAAACGCGAAATGGAGTTGATGAGCATCTAGTGAGGGGATTTTCAGGAGGCACAATGTTCAGTGTAACAACTCTTTTGGGGATTTGCATTGCTCGTGCTTTTCGTCTCTGAGCTTTCAGTCTAGGGGCATTCTTCTTGGAGGTTATTAGACGGGTGGTATATGGTTGTTTCTGTAAAAGCATGGTTGTACCGGTAACCCTATGGCTCAAGGATGAACAGACTTGAACATCCGGAACAACTCTGAATATCACAATAACTTAGGAATAAACCTTATAAAAATACAAGACAAACCCTTCATCTACTATTATAGTCGAGTCATCGACCATTTACAAACATAGCCTCACCATGGCTCCTAAGTATGGCTGAACCTACTCATTATCGATGCCAAGGTCACTACTAATACATTCCTTTAATTCGAAGCGACGATTTTATCTCAGCTCCTTGTCCCCTGCTTCCAGGAGACATAATCAAGTCATGAACCAACAAAGTAAACAACGTTAATTCATCGACTTAACAGCCAGCGGCTCTACCCTTAATGACATGACATGTCACCGATGTCGAAAATTATCTTGTAGACCCGGCTTATTGCTGGACCACAGCCAACCGCATCAGTTAGGTGCTATTCGTAGATTGGCAGCAGATGAACATGACAATTGGAGACTGGCTGTCGGATTATTGACGACGGGCGATACCAGGCGAATGGAATACGACAGTGAGGAAATATGCAGATGTATATTAGGTACCTAGTTAATTAGCGAGGCATGTCAACCTTTCTTGGCTAGTCTGCCAATTTCTTTGAGCTGAACAACGCCAAGATACTTGTATCGGTACGGGTCCATCTCTCTGTTAACCCTGATGGCTCCTTCGCCTTCACCAAATCTGTCTTTATTTCCGGGGTCTCCAGTTTCTAGGTGACGCAGGGATGTCAGAGGTTTGGCGTAGTCCCTTGCTGCCCGAGATGGCAACTCGAGACTGATTGACAGGCAGGTCTCGACACGAGGCGTCATCTTTCTCGACCCCACGGGTGACATGAATCATACGCCGTGTCGACTCGTCGTCGCTATTGCTCTCTTTGTCCTGAAAATGGTGGTCCTGGTCGCCGTCGACTCTGCTGATGCCAGCGTTTGATAGCTTCATATGGGTTCGTCGGCTTGAAGTGCCGCCAATGGTTACTAGGTCGATGTCGCCGGACCGGCCGGGTGTTCTGTCGGTCGCATCGTATGAGGGAAGGAGGTTATGGAAGAGACGACGCAGCATGGGCATGGAACCGGCGATGATGCCCAAGTCGCACTCGAGCACTGTCAGAAGGACAATTTTACCGATCTCGTCTGCAGCGCAAATCATCAGTCTTCCTTTCTTTTCAAGTGGCAGCGGAACGTACAGAATCTTCCAGAAGGCGCAGTGTAAGCCCACGTGTAGGTTATGCAGATAGTGGTGGCTACTGATGCAAAGACACCTAATGATAAGACACTCATGGTCATGAGCTTCGTTCTCCTGGGCATCTGGAGATGGCGAAGCAAAAGAACGGGCACTATAGTAGTACTAATATCGGTGAAGATATTAGCAGTCGAGACAAAATACGACATCCTCAGAATGACAGTCTGGCCAGAGGTGCAGTCTCCCGGCTCGCCCCATGCTGCCGCGACAGGCTTGCATTGGAAGACGGCCACGGGCCACGATATCAGCCATATAATCCAGCTGAAGGCAAACAGTGCCCAGAGGATATGCGTGTAGAGCTTATTCAAGTCCTTGGCGAGCCGCAGCATGGTCCAGATGATGCTCGACTTGATCAGGGCGCCATCTAGGACGTATAAGAACTGCCAGATAATCGTCCACAGCCCAATCTTGTACTGCATCCCGACCGTGATGACGCCATCAGGTGAGCCAATACCGCAATACACGAGCACCATGACCGAGGCATTGTGTCCAAGGTTGATGATCTGGAGAGAAGATCAGATAGTCGTTCGCTATCTAAAGGTATGTCAGTGCAAAACTCACGTATCCGGCAAGCATCAACCAATCCTCGAATGCGAAGGCGCGCAGTGAAATCCGAACGTAGAACCGTAGGTTTACTACAAGAGTGGATAGGATGGTGAAGGCGATGGTCGTCGCCAACATCCCGAGCGCCAGGCCCTCGGGTTGGATTCATCTTTGGCCATGATTGCGGCACTCACAGTATGGTAGGCATCTGCAGGCTGCGTGAGTGAACAATTCCCCGAATTTCCGGGTGCTGGTATATATTCTATATGAAATTCTCATTACGCGGCAGCGTGTAAATCGCATAGCTTATGGGGACCAAGCACGTTTCGTTTGAGAACCTTGACGTAGCAATGCCGAGAATGTAAAACTAAGAGGGAAACCCAGTGCAGTCTTGTAGCTAGGGATTTTCAGTACGAAATTTTCCAACCGAAAGGTATTAAGGTTGTTTCAGCCGTTCCAATGCAGCGGCGCGGGAGTGCACTAAACTCCTCGCGCATGTTTCCCCTTTACTGCCGGGGCATCATCCCTTACTAGGTAGGTAGGTAGTGTCTCACGGACAGTCACCAGGCGGGTGGGTAGAAACTGCCGCTTAGTAATTCCAAATCCTGGTCTCCGTGAAGACTGTCTTTGACCGGAACGGGCCGAACGATGCCGACCGGGAATCCTGCATGGATACTACGTACGACCTCCGAGCAGATCATCACTATTGGTCGCTTCGGGCTGCCAATAGCGAAGCACTCTTTTTCTGATTCTGGTATCTTGCGAGACTTTGGTCCTGTCTTTGAGGGTGATACCCAAAACTTTATCGTTCTTGTGGGTTCTACAACACAACTCACCGTGTCACGGGCAAAAGGGTAAGGTGCCCTGCAGGGTGATTAGGTCGAATGCATTGCACCATCTCAGATCACCTTGTCTGCTCCACAATAGTATACTCAGCCACAGGCGCGAACCGAAATACCTATAAGCATTTTATACCAATGACAAAAAAACGAAACCCACCATACATATGATATTTCCATATTTCCGGGTGAAAGTGCAAGGGTCATGAGCCCGATTACCCTGTTCCTGCATAGGGTCCCTCACCTCAAAAGATGGATCCCCGACGGTGAGACAACTAAACGATCCCCACAAACTCTTGGGCTGACACAGACCCCACAAGTTGAACCATTTGGCATTTATCTATCCATTTGTAAGTGGAGGAGTTCCTATGACATGCACAGGGACGCCGTTCTTTACGTTCAATCCACTTGGAATACCACAGGGAAACTGATCCTAGACACCGGCGCCACTTCCAATTGGCTGTTCAATACGGTAGTTCATAGTAGATCCAAACTCGGTTATTATAGGCTGGTCATCGTCCAGGTATCCAGACCACCAGCTACATATGCAGCGATGGGCTCAATGTGCCAGGGTCTGGTCACTCTGAAACCCCTTTTTGTGCTCGTTGGTTCGTTGCATGAACGGTGGCTTAATTGCAAGGTGTTCTCTCGAGGTGAACATGCTGTGGTCGACCCAAGGTTATTGAGTTGCTGTTAGCCCAAGCTAGGATCGAAATGGGCATGTAATAAGCGAGAGTCATATTTAAATAGACAATCAGGAATTGTTTGCAGCTACTCTTGAAGTATCCTGGTCTTTGCCCACGTCCTTCGTTCCGATTCACTTCACGTACGAGCACAAAACACCCCCAACAGCGCAAGAAAAGAGTGAACATGGCTGGAACTATAGACAAGAAGCTTCCCGCTCTTCCTTCGGATCTGACGCCCGAGTGGTTGGGAGCCAAGCTGGGGCATAAGATCAAGTCGGTCGAGAATACGAGAAACATCTGGGGCACAGCTAGTAAGCTATTCTACACCATAACGTACGAGGATGAGAGGGGCGACGAGAGGCCAACGCATATTTGCACTAAGGGCATCTTCGACCCCAAGATAATTAAAGCACAGCCCTAGACTGTCAGTCTTGCGCAACGTAAAGCCGAGTTCTTCATAAAAGTGGCGCCTACCGTGGACCATATGGTCTTCCCCAAGGGTTAGTAGAGCGGAACGAGCGATAAGCAGGGCATCGCCATCATGAGTGATCTGGTCCACGAGGGCTGCACCTTTCCCGCAGAGGTTGCGTCCTATCCGTTTGAGAAGGTTATGAATGGTGTCGAGCAGCTAGCTGGTCTGCATGCGAAATACTGGGGCCAGAGCCAGAAAGATCACCCATGTAAGTAAGCCCCCCTTTTTTTTTCTCGTCCCAAAGCCCCCTCCTGCTAGACAACTAACGTGCAGACAGGGGTCTGGAACAACTACGACCCTGCCATGACCTTCATGTGCAGGTCCTAGGACAAAGTAGTTCGGACACCCGGTCGTCCCTAGCTACCCGAGTACCTTATAGATAGCAAGCGATGCAACGAGGCCCTGGACCGCTACTACGCGGAGCGTAACCCTCGATTCCGGATGTTACTCTATGGAGATACGCATATTAGTAATATCTACTTCGTAGCCGATGGCCGCATCGGGTTCTTAGACTAGTTAGCATTTTATTTCGGCTCTTGCTTCCACGACGTCGTCTATCACATGACGGCCATGCTAAGCGTCGAGGACCGTCGCGCCTACGAGATGGAGATCCTGGACTACTACTTGGAGACGCTGCATAAGTCGGGCGGACCCAGGTTCGACCGTCACAACGACCCTGAGGTTATGATTGAGTACCGACGGTCCTTTATGACTAATGTCATGTGGCTCATCTGCCCTGATGGCCTATAGAGCAAGGAGCGTGTTGCTGCTTTGTGCGAGCGTACCGTTGCTACGTACGATGATCATAAGGTCATTGACGTGATTCTTAATCAGCCTAAGCCGACTGCTTAAGGCTAAGCTGGCTGTTTGAGGCCAAGCAGGCTCTTGAGGGTCAAGCTCCTTGAGGATCGGTGATAAGAGGTCATCGTCGGAGTTGACATGTCGTTTCTGCTCTGTACCTTGCCATAGATAGTGGAGTCATAGTAAAAGCATCAGGCCAACTAGAGTCGATACATAATTTAGCTCGTTGATAACCTTTATCGACCGATATGTATCCGTACTTACTCCGTCGCTCTGTAACCTCAACGATGTTGATGTGCTCGGTGCCCACTCCGTATGGCGCGCTGCAGGTCAACCTATACGAACTGATCAATCATCGCTGAGCAGAATAAGCTTACCTCGCCTCGCTGCCTACCTTATCGTTGGCACTTTGCTGCACAGCGTGCAAGATCCAGTTAAACTCGTGCAGCGTACCCGTAAGTAAGGAACGAGGTGAATAACAGTGGAGAAGGGCTTCCATAGATTTAAACAGATGCGCCGTTCCAAGTTTATTTGCGAACGAGAAGACGTACTATACAAGCAGCATTAGCCAAACGGGACATATATCGAACCATCTATATACATCAGTCAACATGGCAGTAATTTCTGAGGCATACAACTTTTCGCATCTCTACTAGATCTGAGCTGATAGGGGAAAATAGGAGTCTGTCGCGGATATCCAGAAGACTCTGTCACGTTTTGTTAGCGGTATTACTGGGGGACATAAGATAGATGCCGATGCCCTCACTTTAATGCCTATCGATGAGCTCTGTGCCGCGGTCGTGTCCGAGTTGGAGTCATTGAGTCTCCGAGACCACCTACACCTGATTAACTCGAAGAATCAGTTCACCTTGGCGTGCTATGTGGCAGCCGACTTCACGTCGTCACATCCTCTCGAATATCAGGTCCTTGTGGCATAGCTTACTATCTTCTTCTTCCACGCCGAAGACATACTCGAGTATAAGCCTGAGGTGCTGCGGCACCTGTAGCTCAACGTGGCCACGGGTTAGCCTTGCGGTGATCCAGTGCTCGATTGATATGCTTGAGAGCTGACGCCGCGTTTGTGGGAGCACTTTGACTCGCTTATCGCCAATATGGTTATCATAGCCTGCTACGACTTCATCAATGGTATAGGCATCGAGTTGCTGACCAAAGACGCTAAACTGCACCCGCAGGCACCCAGCTTCCCCGACTGGTTGCGCTTCAAGAGGGGGCTGTCACCCATGTACGCGCTGCTGGTGTTGGCACGCGCCTCGGATGTGGAGCTGCCCACGGGCGGGCTTGGGAAGTTTGTCCAGGCCATCCCAGACGTCATCACCTTTACCAACATCATCAACGATGTCATATCCTTTTACAAGGAATTGCTGGCCGGTGAGAAGGGCAACTATATCGACATGCGTGCCCAGAAAGACGGGGTTAACGTGGTGACGGGGTTGCGCACGCTGGCTGATGAAGGAATGCGTGTCTATGGGCGCATTACGGCTGCTCTTGCGGATGAGCCAGAGTATCGTGCCAACTTTGATGCATACGCTAAGGGCATTACTTACTTTCATACCTCGTCCCCGCGCTATCGATTGGCAGAGCTATTCGAAACACCAATAGAAAACCACCGGTGATCTTAAATCCGAAGTAATAGACATTTATTATAGGAAAGGAATTCTGGACTCTGTAGCAGACCCGTCGCCTTCGATATCAGGACCCTTGCCTTTAGGATGGTCTCAGCATGTCAGATCAGATGAAGACCTACATATAGGGTCTGATTAAAAAGTGCCCCCCATCTGAGTAGAAAGTGCCCCCCTTGTGGCTGAATTGTGGCTAGACACGGTAACTGCTCCGATTCCGCTTTTCGCAGCCAAATATCGCGTGATGTAGGGAACGCGACCTAACTGTATGTCCAACCCCTGTTCATGCACATCACTCATCACTATCGCAACCTCCTGATTTGGTGTTTTCACAAGAATATCGCCATTGAAGCTATTCAACATCGCTATCACTAAAATCATCCTGCCTTAAGGCGCCTTCTATACTGCTGATCAATCGAGTCATCCGGTCTAGCTGTTGACTAAAGACTTCCATGCAAGACTGCTGTTGGCAAGACTGCTGTTGCGATACCCAAGGTGTGCCGAGCTCGAGGACTAGATCCTCGCCGTCAGCCTCGTCAATCTCGTCAGCCTCGCCCTCAATCATGTCCTCGTCCGCGCCGTCATCGTCAACGTCCTCTAGCCTAGAGAAGGCACATTGATAAGCACGCTGCATCCTCGTCCCTGCCTCATATGTATCCCCGCCCTGCAGCCGCTGTAGGCCCAGTGCTATAATTGACAGCCTCGTCTTTGCAGTATCTATTGCAGCAGGCGCTGTTGATGGTGGAGGCAGCCCGGCAGTTCCGGCAGTCTCAGAAGCCTCGGCTTTCTCGGCAGCTAGCACTCGTTCAACGAGAAGGGGATCTCTCCTCGAGCTTATGACACCGAATCTGCGCTCAAGACCAAGGGAACCTTTTGGCCGACCTTTTGCCCTAATAACCTGGGGCTCGAGCGGATAAAATGAAGGAGATTTGTCCAGTTGCAGTGTCTCTCGCTGCCACCACCAGTGAGGATCAATATCACCTAGCTGCAGCGGCTCCTTATTGTACATCCTCTTCCAGATCGTATGCTTGCACGGCAGCCCCATCACAACCTTGATACGGCACGGTCCGCAGGGATCAATAGGTGGTGCCTTTGTGCTGGTGCGATCAAGGGTCTGCTCTTCTTGAATAATGTTTGTTAGTGCAATTGGCGTAATACTTATCCGTATGATGCTATAGGCGAATGTCAATGACGAAGTCGGCACCTTGTTGATCCGCGAAAGCTGCTCTGCTTGAATAGAGGTATATTGTGCCCTCCAGAAAAGATCTAGCTTCCTAAAGGCAGTCACTAGGTCCCCAGTACAAGCCATAATGAACCTCTTTATCGCAGCATGAAGAGATTCCACAATAGAAGTCGTGAAGTGGCCAAAATGGCGGTGCTCATCAACAAAGCAGGAGACAACTTTCTCCTTCCATTTCAACCACGTTGACTTCGCATATCATATAGCAGGCTCAGGATATTTCCCGGGCCTCTCAAAGGCTTTAAGGCGGTCCTTATACTCCTTGACTGTGGCACTATTAATAAGGATATTCCACTTATCTAAGAATTCCTAGAATTGCTTATCCCGGATAATATACGTGCTAACTTTCGTAGCCTTCTTAAAGAAACCCTTACACTTTACGAATATATTCATATTAATATACCACCGGCATAGAATATATAGTACCATACGAAGAAAGGCATCACTTTCAAGTACATTCATTAATACCAAATCCCGGTCTATAATAATAATCCGTAGAATACTAATCTGGTGTTCTACCATTAGCCCTATGAGGCCTTATAGTGCCTATTCAAAGTATGCCTATATCTCTCCATTAAGAAAAGCAGCAGCAACTTGGAAGGTCTTCTTTATAGGCATTATACCGTAAATATTGAAAAGCGGCATGTTAAAGCGGTTGGTCTTATATATTGTATCACAAAGAAGAATATCCGGATGTTGAAGGAGGAACTAAAGACCATCGCGAGGGACGATCAAAAGGTTCAGAAGGCGATTCTGATCATCTCTCTTCTCGCGATAGATGTATTCATGATTGCCTTCAAGCTGGTCAAAAAGCCACTGGATTGGGGTCCGGCCGGCTAGTTCCTCCCGACGGTGTTCACGTAGCAGGTTGTTGAGATCGTGCCGGGTGACAATATTAACATCGCTATCGGGGTCGGCGCGCAATTGCATAAGAATCTAATGCGGTCGCGTACCAGTGTTCCAGGCGTTAATAATATCGGCCCTACGCTTCATGATGCCATATTTGCGGTATTTTAAATACGTCGCTGGATCGAGGGATTCGTGGTTGTGTTGGTCTGTATTGACGCCCTCAACACGGCGGACGACCCAGGGGCCGTCATCGCGCCTTACAGCCGCTAGGCGGAAGGGGCAGCCGGTCATCTGTGTGCTCGTCTTCCGGCGCCGTGATGTATGAGTCGAGCTGCGTGCCTGACTGCTGAATTTGCGGCCTTTGCTGCAGCGATAGACGACCTTGCGAGGGTTGGCGGCGTTGGGCTTCTTCTTATCGACGGCGAGGCTCTGGCCCGTGGCGCGGGCAGCGGCGTATACGGCTTCATCAGCCTCTCGGAAGGAGGAATATGTCGTCTTGAATAGCGACTCCATCGCGGGCGGCGACGGCGGCGGCGGCGGCGATGATAGCTTCAATTGATCGAGTTGAACTGAAAAGACGCGGAGGGAGACACGCGTGTCTGGATCCACATATAAACAAAGGGGCGCGAGCGACATCGGTGTCTCTTGGCCGAATGCGGTAATTCAGCCACAAGGGGGGCACTTTCTACTCAGATGGGGGGCACTTTTTAATCAGACCCTACATATATTCCCATGGGTGGGATTTGGAATTCTTGATGCTAATCCTTGTCGCAGGTACTGGCGGACCATGAGGATCAAATGAACGCTTGAATACCTATTTAAAGGAGCGACAAAAGTCAGTCTCTTATACTTGTGTTCAATCTGCCGATCTTCTAGGCAGCAGACTGTTGCTCGACATTAATGATGGTGTAGTATTCACGCTGACCGTGAAGTTATCCACGTTGGTTGTGATCCTTGCCCTTGACAGCATATATATCGCCCTCCGTACGCCTGATACTTCTCATTGGAGCCCAGTGGCTACAGCACTTTAACCGCTGTTACTTTGCCGCCAGCGAGACCTTCGTCGGGTCCTCTATTGAGGGGTAGTTTAGCTTTCCGCCGACTATCACGAAGTCAGAATTTAATGAGGAATATACGTTTAAATCGCGTTTCTAAGTAAAGAAAACTCTGACCTCATATCGGCTTCTGTTAATGAACTCCTTTGCTGCTTATGAGGATCCTGAATTCATATGGCATTGTCAGAGATTTGATATTATCCTGTACCGCCCCCCTAAGTCACTTGAGTCATCTCACATAACCTCTTGACGTTGGAGTCTATTAACACCTAAAAAATGAGCAAAAACGCGCTCTCAGGGACTTCATGATAGCTGGAGGGATTCAGATATCTCGATATGACTTCCTTAACCAGTGGAATCGTATGTATACTGCCACTTTTAAAGCATGTCATATATACGTTGGTTTTGAGAAGTCAGGTATCTTCCTTTTCAACCCAGAAGTTGTATTGGGCCCGCTTCGCCGGCACGCTGAAGAGCGAGAAAAGCCTCTATTTCCATGGGTATTAAATAGGGATAAGGTGACTCCAAGGAGGGTTAAAAAATAGCTTTCTGATGTCTATTTCCAAAGAAGTATATCCCTCCTTGATAGTCAATCGCGGAAGGTTATCCGGCATGCTGAATCGTACATTGATTTTGCTATTGTGACACAGAAGTCACATGAAGCTATCGTATCTTTACAGAAGGAACGAATCCGACTTGAAGCACGCCGAGCACGAAGTCGCTGCCTGATAGGAGGCGTCAAAGATGGTGCTTTTACAATAGGTGAATTACGGCAGATAGTGGAGGCTCGAGAGGAAGAAGAACGGAAGCAGGACCTGAAGCAGCTATGCCGGCAGCAGGAGGTTGACTTCCGTGAAAGCGAAGAGAGAAAGAGCCGCCGCAGAAGCCGCCGTGATAGCTTCACAAGAAGCTGACCGCCTTAGACTGCTAGCTGAGCAGGAAATTGAGGTTATGCAGAACCGCCGGTGCCTTTGGATTGAAGCCAACGAGGAAAAACGAGCCTTCTACTATCGAATTTGGGGTGCTGCCGCCTTAGAAGCTATTCCCGAGGCCGCCGCCTACTTGGCAGCTTCTGCCAAGGCGGCTGCCTTGCAGGATCATCAGGAGGTATGACGCCTTTTTTGCCCAGCAACGAGGACTCGGATGACGATGAAATTGAGATCATCACGAGCACACAGATCGAGAGCTTCACACGCACCGTTTTGGCGGCCGGAAGAGGGGATTATTTACATGAAAATAGCGATGAAGAAGGAGATCTATCACATCATGAAAATTGGGGAGGATCCAGCTACTGTCACGTGCATAATAGCTATTCAAATGACGAGAAGATTAAACTGTTGATTGTGGTGGCCGGAGTGACGATTCCCGTGCCGCCGTCGCGGGCCCGGGACTAAGGGTCACATTCACTTACACCCAACAATATGGGAATAACATCAACAATGTTCAAACTCATAACATAAATTAACCAAATCAATCGCTATCTAATTATGGTATTTTTATTAATTTAGGGCTTTATTTCGCCAAGATGTGGTGCAGTTACGGCATATGAGGCGGTTACAGTAATGACGCAGTTACAGGTTGTGACGCCACCTCCCTGGTGAAGAGAGGGGCGCCTATCATTAGCCAGCCCCTGGGTATTGCGTGACCTGATGTATATTGAAAACTGAAGAGCTGGAAGGCTCAGCTTAAGCGTAAGCTCTATCTACTGAGTAACAAAGAAGCGAAGAGTTTGAAAGGAGTAGCTCATCGGCGAGTCGCTTTGGACTACAGGTGAGTCAAATCAAGGTTATTCCCATCGGTGGGTGGATGTCACAGGTCCCAGGTGAGGCGCACAAGCCGCTAAATATCCCAGGTACTGTAGACGATCTCAATAAGCCCATAGCCTTGCACCGGTTTGGAATGAACATTGCCACTGAAAGTGATGAATCCCTCATAAGCAGTCTGAAGGGCGTCTTCGCCGACCAATTCCTGGTCCTCAGCGTAGCTGCTTAGCTTGAAGTCCCCGAAACCGCTGATGTTGAGTTTCCAGTCCAGAGGATAGGTGACGTGGCCAGTAGCAGACTCGTATGTCCTCTTGTAGATGGGTGTGAACTCGAGGGGCAGCACCTGAATCTCGCCATTCGCGCCTCGGATGGTTGCAAATTGCGTCTTCGTATCTCTGACGGGGTCCTCAAAGATCCATGCGCTGATCTTGTAATCTGTCGAGGGGATGTGGAGCTGGAACCAGGTCCAGTTGGACGGAGAGGCTGCGGTGTTTCCCCACTGACGGTCATACCATGTATGCGACTTGGAAGGATCAATGATGAGCTCCTCACCGCCAGCAGTTAGAGAACCTTCGGTTTTGCAGCTTGGGAGGCCGAATTCCCAGGTGAGGCCCTCGCCGAACTGGAAGGTTCCAGCGCCCGCATTGGGGAGGACACCGGTGGTCGCATCGAAGGTGATATCGAAGGTGACATTCTCGTGGTTGCTGTAGGCGCGTAGCTTAGATAAGTTGTCTTCGCTCTCGCTCTTGAACCCGTTATTGCCTACGCTGACGTCGAGAGTGGTGCTATTTGGGGTGCCGCTGCCCACGGTGACGTATTGATGGTATTCATGCGTTGCCAGGTTCAAAGTCGAGGCCCGGAAGTAGGTGTATACCGGATTATCGAGATAGTGGGCGAGGACGACGTATTGTTCATTGTTGGTGGTTGTAATATACGAACTTGTCCACCAGGATCCGCCGACAGAGTTCGGCTGAGACTCGCTCAGGCCATAGACAATCGGGATGGCGTCCTATTTCACAAATGGCCAGTCAGACTTGGTCAATATCATCATGAATTTAGCGCAAACTATCAGTCCAAACTGTCTTTGCATTCTCAGGCTTGAATGAGAACTTCGGAACGCTCTTGGCTTGGCCAACTGCTGCCGTAGCGAGGCCAGTAGCAAGAACAAAGGCGGCTCGCATGATGGAATACTGAAGCTGATAGTATGTAGAGGAAGTTATATTTGAGATGAGTGATTGATGAGATGGTCTAAAAGAACGAACGCTTAGCATGCCACCTTATATATTCCACTGATGAGCCTTTTCAGGAGTAACATAACGAAATTTCCGCTTTGTTCCTAAGCTGACAAGGGTTTTCAACCCCCGTGGCATGTAAGTTCCCGTGACAAAGTCCTAATTCCGTATATACGGAATCGAAATAACCCCGTGTCCCGCTGATATAATGACCTTGCGCCTGTTTACGCTCTTGCGAGCATTGAGAAAGGGGTTTTAACAAATATAGCGTTCCAAATACTGTGCATCAGCAGCAAGTGACTCTAGCGCAGAAGGGTTTAGGGTCGGCATTTGGTATTATTTAATAACCCGCGATTGTCTACCTAGCCTTATTCTGCGCGTCTGCCGATTACACTAATGCGCTAAATACCGTAATCCCCATAGATAGACCCCGTTTGATTCCGCAGCCACTTATCGGATTGTTTGTGTACCCCGTGAGGTGGGGAGACGCGTCATGTTTCTTTCAGCCCACCTGCCCGTCATCCGACTTGTGATAGCTTCTACGCGTGACCGCTCAGTCAGCGGTACCGGACAGTCGGCGCCCGGTAAGAATGGATGAATGAAATTTATTCCGCCCGGGAAGACTAACCTAATGGGGCCAAGTACGCTAGGCTATTTACACTTCCACGCCATTCTGATCGCGTCTCCCCAAAGCCCTACATTCTTCCTCATCCGCTGGTTGGTCTCGCCTTGCTCGAGTCTGAGTGACAGGCCTGCTTGAAGGCCAATTTCTTAAAGTGTTCAGCATCCTATCTTCAGCAGCTGAAGCATAGTCTACCAGCTTGAGGCTGTTTGGTATTAGTATCGCCAAGTTTGGCCGCTAAATGCTATTAGTTAGTGTCATCCAGTCTAGTTTGCGTCGTCTCTTCATATCCATAGCGAACCTAATCGCCCCTCGCACCGCCCGTAGGTCAGGTGCCTATTTTGGGCCATCTGATGCTGCCTTTCATCCCAGAAAGAACGAAGAGACGAAAGGTGCCTTGGGTGCCTTAAGGAACGAAGTGCCTTGAGGAACGAAAGGACCTTCTGCCCCACCCCCGACTTGGCCTTAAAAGAACCCCTCTCATTAGTCGGTTTCGTGTCTCCACTCAACGGGGACTAGACAGATGTGCCCTGGACCTCGAAAATCGTCATCCAACCACCGCAGAGCCTCCTGGACAGTCTTGTTGCTCAATTCTTCCAGTCTGGCCTCTGCCACGGTTATCTCCTGGGGAACCCGGTTTCCCACTAGATCTCTTTCCCGTACCTTGGAGATGAGCATAATGCCGTTTAGTGACCGGCACCGCGATAGCTATACATATAGGCTATATAGATCGCATTGCGCGGGGACTATGTATCCATCGATATTTATCGTCCTCACCCCCCATAGTTCTAGCGTTATACGCTCTAGCGTTCTGCTCTGTACCATATAGTCTATGTACGCGAAGGCCGCCGCATAGGGTAAACCTTTCTAACTAATATCCTTTTGCTACTATAGCCGCTTTCGCTAGCAATATATACTAGCGCTATGAGTAATTTAATTTTTAATTAGGATTTTTATTAATTAAATTAAGGGTATTTTAAATTAAATTAAAAAGATTAAAACTTAAATTAAATTAATAAATTAAATTAAATTATATTATATATTTTTTTATATATTAACCCTTTAGTATTTTAAATACTTAATAGCTTTTAAAGTTTTATTAATTAAGCTTAATTATTATAGCCCTCTTATAAGTTTTAATTAATAAAATATATTTTTTTTCTTAAAATTAAATTAATATATATAATAAGTAAGTATTATATCTAAGCGAGTATTATAAAAATCCCTTAAC
>SSHR01000662.1:0-27371 GCA_006518225.1 Fusarium neocosmosporiellum | reverse complement strand
CCCCCAACCCGTCCTCCTCCAACCCACCACCTACGACCCTGCCAAGCGGCGGAGCGCCGCCGCAGATCCAGACGAGGGCATCTCCCCCGTCCAGCGCAACATTGAAAAGGAGGAGGCGCACCGGCTGCTCGCCGAGGACGCCGCCGCGCGGACGAGCGCCCTGCAAAAGGCCAAGGCTGCCGTCTTGACAAAGCTGAGCCGCGAGTTCTGCCACGGCAAGAAGCCGCCGCGCGTGGGCGAGGCCAACGCTTGTCGCCTCCTTGCCGGCAGGGACTTGGGTACTGCGTTTGGCCCCGGCATGGTCATGGAAGATCGGAGGGGGCTGGAGAGTCGGAGTGTGCTGGTGCCTCTGATGTTTAGCCGATCGTGAGCAACGCTGCTTCACTGGCTATGAGATGGACGTCTTGGAGAGAGTGGCTATGACTTGTAATGAGATATGACTGATCATGTCCTTTTTTATCCCTTCATGTATTTACGTAACGACGTTCTTTCCAAGAAACAAGAATTGTACATCTGAACCTATTCACACTTGTGTCTCTTGTCTGGCTTGGAAGCTCCCTTGCTAAGTGCTCTCCTTGGTGATGGTCCCGAATGCCTTGACATACTCAGCCACTTCTTTCAGCCCCGTCAGCGTCAAGTCCCTTCTCCGTCCTTCTATGATGACAGTTGGCACTGAATCAATGTCCATCCCTATGCTCCTAATCCTTTCCTTGGTATCTCTCTCCCCCTTCTCTTTATCCCCCACAAGACTCTCGGCCTCCTTCTCATCCACTCCAGCCTCAACACAAGCCTCGATTAGCATCTCATCCTCACCAGGATGCCTCCCCTCCGCAAAGTACAGCCTAAACACCGCATCCACAAGTTTATTTACCGTGTCCGTGCCGTAGGCCTCCTGAACCTGCTGGATGACCCGGTGCGCAGGGAACGAGTTGCCCGTTGGCCCTGTGAAGCCGAGGGGGATGTTTAGCGGCTCAGCCAGGGAGAGCATGTGCGCCTGGAAGAGCTGCTGAGCGGCTGCGTTGTCATTGTGCTTGTGGTGGAGGGCGTGTGCGGCACGGTCTGGGATTGTAGCTTCGCGGTTGGGGCTAGGCTGGAAGGGGGAGAAGTGGAGGGTGAAGGAGATGGCGGAAGAGGATGAGGAGCGGACTTGGTCGAGGGCGTGGTCGAGCCTGAAGAAGAGTTAGATGGTCATGTATGGGCTGTGTAGATTAGTTTCATGCCTCTTCTTTGCGAGATATGTCCTGAGATAGAGTCAGTGATGAGCTGTGAGCATGGCCATGAGCGAGTGCATACCAAGGACAGATGGTGTCCATGACAAACGTGACCTGAGATTCATACATGGTTACTTGTTAGATGGAACAAAGCAGAGGAGTCGATTAACGATGCTCTACGGGTATGCTGATGTTATATCCTAAATAACCGTGACGGAACAGAATGCGGGGAAGTCGGATCCGCACCGGACCTCCGGCCACCCGGAGTCGGGCAGTGGAGCAACGGCGATGATTCCAAAGACGACCCCACAGGCGCGCATCGCATGTGACGTCTCATTCATTCACTCATGCATCGAATAGTAGACTTGAAACTGGGGTATCTTGAACTCGTGAATTGGGGCCCCTCCCTCCCACAGGCTGCTCTAGTCAAAAGTCATCTTGGTGCCCGTGTGCTTCACCACCGCGCCTGTCAACCTCGCGACAGCAATGTCCTCGGCCTCCCTGAGCGGTTTCACCCCGCCTTCGCTCTTGGCCTCGCCGTCTGCTTGGTCGTTTCTCCGGGGCGGAGGTCGGCCCCGAGGGTTGCTGTTGCTATCGTTCGCCTTCCTGTCCTTGCCGAATCGCTTCTTGTACCGCACCTGGTCGTCCTCGGCCAGCTCGACCTTGAGCTCACGGCCCAGCATCCGGTTGACCCACCACTTGCGCATCTTGTACTGCTTCTGTCGGTTCTCATCCTTGTCCTCGTCGTCCTTGAAGTCCTCCTCCGTCTCAACTTCCTCCTTGATCTTGACGAAGCCCTTGACGGCCCACGCCGCGGCTTCGGGCTCGCTGAACTTTACCCAGCCAAAGCCCTTGCACTTGCCCGTGTCTTCAAAGGTGGCCACCTTGACCCACTCGATCTCGCCGCACTTTTCAAAGTTCCTGCGCAGGTCGTCGTCGGTCGTCTTGAAGCTCATGTTGCCCACAAACACCTTGCGGCTGGCGTTAGCCTCCTTCTTCTGCTCCTTGGTGGCCTGTGCCTTGGCCTCGGGAGTCTCCTCGGCGGCGGGGGGCTCGGGCTCCTTCTTGGGGCGGCCCTCGAAGGACTTGGCGTCCTTGATGAGGAGCTTTCGCCCACCCAGTTCTGTCTCGGAGAGCGCAATCGCGGCGACTTTGGGTCCGATGTCTGTGAAATCGACGTAGGCGAAGCCCTTGTTGGTGGGTTTGGCATTCTTGTCGCGGCCGGGCTCCTTGTTGGTCGGAAGCTTGACTCGGGTCATCATCTCGTCAGAGATGACCTCTCCAGAGTTGTCCACGAGCCACTTGCGCAGCTCGACGGGCGTGATGTAGAAGGGCAGGTTGCCGATCCAGACGCCATGCTCTGACCGAGTCGCGTCCTTCTTGTCCTTGCCTTCCTTGTCGCCCTTCCTCTCATCGTCGCTATCTTGCTTCGCTGGGAGGGCCTTGCCCTTCTTGAGCGCACGGCGGGCGCGCTTGGACGGCGGTTCGGGGGCGGCCAGGTCGACCTCGATCTCCTCAACCTCGATCTTGCGCTTCGAAGAGGGTGTGGGCTCGGTATCGGCCATGTCGACATCTTGGGTCGATTCGGTCTTTTCGACCTCGGCAGTCTTTTCCGCCTTGGCAGCCTTTTCAGGCTTTTCGGCCTTAGACTTGGACTTTTTCTCCTTCTTCTCTTTTGTCGCCATTGTGTGCTGATTGGGTTGGTTCTTGAAGCAACACCAGCCTCGAATCGCAGGAAAATTTCCTGTCTTTTCGCAGCGATAAGATAAGGAAGGAGCCTATCGGCGAATGTGGGTCCAGGCCCCGGAGGCTGGACCCCTGCAATTCCTCCGGATGTGGGGCATTTAAATGCCGTTTTATGAGATATCGGATAGTGAAGACATCACATACCAACCTCCTGAAACTGAAAAGACGTTGATGGACTCAAGAGAGAAAATTCTGCGACGACTTGCAGATGTCGAATTTGCTAACGCATATTCTCGATGCCTTGGCGGTGAGTCAGAATGTCGGGACGATTGCTTTTCCTGTAAACCTCGCAGGGATCCGAGGCATCTCTACCTGCGACAAGGTGGCAGCTGGATCGACCGTCTGAAACTTAAATGCCCATCATTCAATTCACCGCACGTGTCTGAGTGAGGGATGCCCCTGGAAATTCTTTGTGCTTTGACTCCCAACCCAAGGTACAACGTAGCATTGCATGCGATAAAACGTGGTGGTTTCCTAGGCTCAAAGGTTCACGCCAGGAGAGTCTTGGCGCCGAGGGCGGAAATTGAAGAGTGGCTGCTAAAGATTGACGCCTCTGCAAGTAGACGATTTTGGCTGAAAGAACTGCGTGTTTCGGAGGCGATTTCCTTGAGGCAAAAAAGAAACTGGAATTGAATGAAAAAGGCCCAGCGCATCGTGACCGCCGAAGTGTATGGCCTAGCTCTCAATGGCCAGCGCTTACGTCGTTGCATTGAATGGGCGTTGCTAGCCACATCGTCAGTTCCTTGGACATGCGGGTGACCAAGGAGCGACGCCCGTGGATTGGCTCAGCTTGGCCCAGAGCTTTCGATGGTGGCCACCAGCACTTTTGTCACATCTGGCGTGGCTCAGAAGGCCCTAGTAATAAATTGTCGCAAGCACTTTTGAGGGCAAAGAAATAATTCGCCCGAGTAAAGGAGGAGGTTCGCCGGATGCTACCTGAAAAAAATTGCTGCTTCGGCGCCGACAGAAGAGTGCAGATGCAGAACGCCGAGACCGTCGCCGGCCGGAAAGACGGCCGGACGGGGTACGAATTGGGCAAGGACTCCGACCCGTCGAGCGGCCCGGGCCCAGGTCCTCCCTCAGCTCCTCAGGGTGCGTACTCCGTACAGTAATTTGCACTGCGGCGCCAGCAAATGACAGCCGGGACCGGCAGGCCGATAGACCCGCCAGCCATTCCGCTGACACGTGTGCGAGGTGGCTTACGAGGCGGTATGCTTCCGCGACTCTGACAGGTGCTTTGTCACAGAGGGGGGAATCTTGGTTGTGCTCGAGGAAGAGAGTCATGGCAGAGGTGTAATTGAATGCTCCAACGCATGAAAAAAAGGCCGCCTTGATGATACCTCAACAAGGTTAACCCCCACTAATCACCCACTCTCCCACTGTAGCGGCTCTGTACGACGCCATGGCCGCTGTGAACGGCGCCGAGTTGTCACGTGCGGCTAGCGATGCCCCGGGCAGTCTAGGCACAACGCCAGCATCTCACTGGCCGCCCGTGGGCCTCAGCCTGTGGCCCAGGACACCAGGACAGGCCCCTGTAGCGAATGAGGCGCCCGTGACCCAAGCCCAGGCCAGCCCAGACGAAAAAAACGCTAGCCCCAGACAACCAAAAACAGCCTGGGAACTCTCTCAAAGCCCAACCCAACCCCAACTCCAATCCCCGTCCGCGGGTCCTTCATCTTCCTCCACCCGACAACCTCACAAAACCCTCCTTCACACCATCAACCCCCCGATCGTCCTCTCTCGCCTCGACCTCAATCTCTGTGAGCCCGAGCTAGACACTTCTCCAGGACATATACTGGCCATCGGCATCACTTCCTTAACCTTGGATTCGCCTTGCTGGACCCCTGACTTTTGCCTTTCGACGAAACTCTCCACTTTGTGAGATTCCCGCTGCCGCCTCAGCAATCGACGACCTACCTACAAACAAACGTATTCGTCACTATCAAACCATCTTTATCTCCAGAAACGCTCGAATAGCGTGGTTACCGTTGTCGTTTGCGGCTTATTCCCTAGTCGGCCAACGTCCAACTTCTCGGTCGAGTACCGTTTGGTGAAATACACCTCCATTCACCATGAACGTCTTGCTCTCGCCGCAACCTCCGGTTTTCCCTCATCAGCACGAAAACCATCGTCTCTCTCCCCAGCGATCTTGTGAGTTGTTCTTTTCATCCCTTTCGCTCCATCTCCCTTGGTGTTGATCAGCCCCTGGTCTTCTTTGCCACTAACCTCACCCAGTATCACCCTTTCATAACATGGCCACCCGCAAGCGAAAAGCCGACGAAGATGGTGACGAAACCATGTCTCCTCGGAGTTCGCCCACTATTTCCTCCCGACCTCTCGCCCGCCCTTCGAAAAAGATCCGTGCCAACGAAGTTATTGGCCGACCCCTTGCTCTCCCTCGACTCCTCGAGACTCTCGATACTGCCCAGCTGAGGACTGTCCTCGAGAGGATATGCGAAAGGCATCCTGACATTGGCCATGAAGTTGAAACTGGAGCCCCTCGCCCGTCCGTTTCGTCGGCTCTTGAGGTTTTACGGGGCTACATGGAGAAGCTGAGTGACGCAGTTCCCTATGGCGAGACGAGTCCCGAATACACCTACTACCGAGTCAAGGAGCCCCTTGTGGCCTTGATCGACGCACTCTCCGATTTCACTCCTCAGTTTCTCCCACCAAACGAGACTCAGCCCACCAAGTCGCTCGAGTTCTTGAACGAGGCCACCAATATTATCCACAAGCTCCCTGACTGGGAACCTCAGACGTATCGGCACCACAAGGAAAATGCATATGAGGAAATCTCTAAGGCCTGGGCTCTTGTCATTAACGAGGCAGGCAAGAGGGCTGGAGGCTTCAACTTGCACACTGGGGGATGGGACCAGATCTTGTCACGACACAATGAGCAATCGGGCGGCCGGCTCGTTTACGCCATCAACGCCATGACTACGAGTGTTGGCTGGATGGACCCCAGCGCAATTTCCGGACCGGCTGGTGCCTCTGACCCCAATTCTATCCTTAACCAGCTGATGTCTGGTACTTACGGAGCACCTGTTCGGGTTGGACCTTGGTAGGGCGGCTCTTTGCCCAACAGACCGAAATCATGATTGCATATCGCGGCGCACCGGACGAGTCATCATTGCACATATTACGACCGCATCTTTACGACGACTTTCTTTAGGCATCATGGGGCTGGCATAGACTTGAGGCATCCCTTTTCGTCACGGCAGGGTTGGTGGCGTTTTTTTTTTGCGTGCATTTTTTGATATCCCTCTCCTTCACTCGCGTATAGCAGGGATAAGTGTTGGGATTTTTCTTCTATTCTACCCATCTTAACAGCGCGGACAGACCGCGTGTTCCTGTATGTAGACTTGCTTTAGTTTACCTGGCCATCGCCGAGGTCATTTCCTCGCAAGCGACGATTGTGGCAGATTGTGACTCGCCTGAAGCGGGTTGTGCTTTGCTCATGAGCGTGAGATAATTGACAGCTTTGGCAATCAACTTGGATAATTGGCTTACTTTCGCGTCATCGTGTTACGTTGCCCACAGCTATGATCGAGTGACAATCCTTTGATGTGACGTCCGGAGATTTGCCTTGCACGGATATTCTATGTCCCTCCAATGACACGGACTAACCCCAGGGAGACCGCATTGTTGGTCTCACGTGTATTTGATGCTTATCATCCAAGTACAGAAACAGGAAATGGTCCCATCTGATCGAAGTAACGCAACCGTCTCACTCTTCAGTTGACTGTTAGCACCCCCGTGGGCAACGGGGCTATGCCTTTACATCTACCGAATTGCGGGTTGAGTGTAAACTTGGTTTATGAGTGCCGATAGTAACTTCTGATGATACAAAGAGTGTTTGGCTAACATGGATTGCAAGTTTCCTCTCGGAGTTGTCCAAGTTAGATAGCGACTGACAAATATTACACAGTGCAGACGCATGTTGATGCTGTTGTCATCGAGGTCGAGTCTGCGTCTACGGGCACCGCAAATTTTCACCTATAAATGAACTTTTAAGCCCAAACAGACAGAACAAACAAAGATCCCTCCCTGTATGTCTTCACCGCTCTAGACTCTGAAAAATTCTTATGGGGCTGTTGGTAGAGATCGGCGATCGTTGAAACGGCCATATGGAGACGGTCATGCGCGAAGTTGCCGTGACTCAAACACCGGCAATCTACAAGGTCGATTTTTAAACCTGACCTTTTGAGGCATCACTCGTCCGGTTGGGTATGAAACCGCATGTTTTTAGAACATATGTGAAATGATTAGACGTACTCGTCTTGTAAGCATTTGTTCAAGTTTTATTGCGAAGAGCCTTTACATAAGGTAGGTCCCTTTCTCACGACAGCATCTACCGAGATATCTACCGATCCCCAGCGCTGTTCAAAAGCCACCAGATATTGCCGCGTGATGAGGGCAATCCAACCATTCTAGGCATCCCCAGTGCTATTCTACTTACAACCCAAGCCAAAGCGTCAAGGGCGTCTCTAGAAAAGAGATCGAGAAACATGTGGGGCAAGCGCGGGGGCTCCCGACGATCCGGTCTGGAAAGAGAGTGGGTCGCTGCCTGCTCTGAATCACGTGCTCTCCCGTCATCTCGCACTAAACGCGCGACTGCCTGGCCGTGAACGCGTCCTCATCAATCAATATCAAGCCCGCCTCAACTGGTGAAGCTGCATCAGCTACACTGCATCGCCGTTTCTGTCTGGGTCTCGGTTTTTGATCCTTGATTCCAAGCCTGCTTGACTTGTTTCCTTCTCCTTCTTCATGTCGAAATAAACTGCGTCAAGTGCTGAAGCATTCACTATGCCTGCGTATGTTGCTGGACGTGTCAGGTTCCCCTTTGACTCCCTAACTAACTAGGCTGTCAGTCCGGGCGATCAACACACGGCGGTGACGAATCCCTTCGAAGAGCCGCGTCAGCGAGTTTCAGAATGGGCCGCCAAGGACATTGCTACCATTGCTGCGAAGCTTGATAAGCAGCTTGGTCCCGAATACATCTCTGCTCGTGCAGGGCCTGGTGGCACCAAGGTCCACTACCTCACCGCCGAGAAGTGCATCACGCTGGCAAACGAGGTATTTGGCTTCAACGGATGGTCATCGTCGATCCAAAATATCCAGGTCGATTTCGCCGACGAGAACCCCCAGACGCAGCGTGTCAGCATCGGTCTGTCTGTCATCGTGCGAGTTACTCTACGAGATGGCACATACCACGAAGACATCGGGTACGGATCGATTGAGAATGCAAAGGGAAAGGCGATGGCCTTTGAAAAGGCTAAAAAGGAGGGTACAACCGATGGACTGAAGCGCGCCCTGAGAAGCTTTGGCAACGTCCTGGGCAACTGCATCTACGACAAGGACTATGTGAAGCAAGTCACAAAAGTGAAGGCTGAGCCGGTCAAGAAATTTGACCAAGACAATCTTCATCGTCACTCAGACTTTATCAAGCGCGACGTTCCAAAGGTCGAGCCTGTGGCCCCTGCCGCCCCTGCCGCCCCTGCCGCTCCCACGACGACGATCATCAAGACCGAGCCCGCGCTCACTATGTCAGAGTCATTTGATGATTATCTCGGAGGTATACTGTCCTCGGATGGTTTTGAGGAAATCGAGGCTGAATATCTGTAGAGCTTGACGAGGCCGACTTCTGCGTGCCAGAAGATGGGCACCCGGACGAAATCATGTTGTCCACATCGATCTTGGGTCAGGGTTCAACATCGAACTCGACGTCAAATTCGACGTCAAACAATGCGCCTCAACGAATTCAGCAACAACCTAACAGGTCGATTTCTGCTGGACCTGCGAGCCGTCCACCACAGACCCCGAACCAGTGGCACCAACACCCGGACGCCTCGAACGGAGGCCCAGCCGGGTTTTCAAACCGTCCCCAGCCTGGAGCTAGCGGTCGGACAACTCCAAACCAGAATGGAAACCCTCGGCCACCGCCAAATGCGCCTCACAACATCCCCGAGACTGTAGGGTTCTTTTCTGCCAAGGCCGTCAACCAGCTCCCCGAGTCTACGCTGCAAGGATCGAATAATGCTCGCCTTGCAGTGCCACATGGTCAACAAGCCTTCAACCCCAAAGCAGAAAGCCCGTCCATCCGCAAGACTCCAGGTATCGACCACAACTCATCCAAGCCTGTTGGGAGGAACGGCCAGCACGTTCCTCCGTCTAGCAGCCAGGCACGTGGCGCACCACATTCCAACACGAGTAGCTTCACCCCTGTGCGCCCATCCATGCCGAGCTCTCAGAGCTCCCGAAGCAATGTCGTGAACCCTTCGCTGGATCACACTCGCCGAATTGGTGCACCAGGTGGCTCGGGTAGTCCCCTGGCTAACCGAGGATCGTACCGACCACCAACGATCAAACGACCGGCACCTGCTGATGGGAGACCTCCTTTGGCTGACCTTCCTGCAAACGGGAGCGGATCGACAGGCTCTTCTACAGTGAGTGGGCTGGAAGCAAAGAGGCAGAAGATGGCGTAGACGTTGAAACTGGGACCCGGGTTCGGATAGGATGGGAATGGCATCACGGAGTCGGGCGCATCGGTATGGAAAGGGACTCATCATTTGCAAGGAGCTTAGGTCTGGGATTGTTATGGCATTCAAGAAAGCAGTAGAGAATGGCTGGGAGCCTGGGATTGGCCAGTAGAAAGCTGGCATTTGTCTCTAGAACTGCTATACACACAATGTATTCATGATACCAAAACTTGGTGAGCTGCAGTATAGCCTCGCACTAGACTGTGAGGTTCGATGTTGAGTTGGATATGATGCTTTTGTGCAACTCTTTCTATTTTACAATTGTTTTAGTCCATTACATTCATGGCCATAGGTCCTATCTCATCACCAACTGATATATCCAATACAAGCGAGACGGGTCCCTTTTATACACGCCCGCTGGCCTTATTTCGAGGTCAGCTTGGCCAGCCCGGAGCGAGCCTGCTTGGCAGCTTGAGGAAAGTCAAGCTTGGTCGCCATCTCAATGCACTGGTTGTACTTCTTGCGAGCCAGGTCATTGTTGCCCAGCATCGCAGCAACGTCGCCCCAGTTGCAGAGGGCGACGGCACAGGCCTCGTCACACTCGGGTGTGCGTTCACTGCCCTTGATGTCCTTGGCGTGGACGTAGGCGTTCTTAGCCCAATTCTGAGCGGCCTCGAGACAATCCTTCCTAGTAGCGGGCATGGCCGGGTCGTGCAACTCCTTGATCACGTCCGACGTCTCACCGGCGGCGGCGGGGACGAAGATGGGGTGCTGGGCGAAGCTAGCGGCGAGGTTGTTCATGATGACGGCGCGATGGCATGGGGTCTCGCAGAGGCGGAGGGCCTGGAAGAAGAGGGGGATGGCGAGGTGGAACTGAGACTTGCGCTCGTAGTCGCGGCCCAGGGACTCCATGGCGCCGCCCATCTGCTCCGGGTTGAGCCAGTCGCCCTCACCGGGCTTGACGCCGTCGTCCTTGCGGCGGCGGAATTCCTTGAGGGCGGTCTCGACGGCCAAGATGAGGTGCTTTTGCGAGCTGTCGGGGTTGAGGACGTGTTCATCAGCGTAAAGCTCTCCGAGCTTGATGGAGATTCCAACAGTCTTGGTGAGTAATCGTGTTCGCTTGTGCCAGAGGCTCTCTGGTACGAAGTCTTCGTCCTTCTCTGATTCAGCAGCAGGGGTAGCATCATCGGCGACGACGACCTCAGCGGTTTCAGACGGTGCCTTGAGGAGTCTGCCCTCATCGCTGACTCGACCATCCTTGACAGACTGCTCCATTACACCAATCCACTTATTGCAGTCGGCCAAAACACCCTCCAAGACCTGCAAAGATCCGGTATAGTTTGCAATCATCTGGAGCCAGTTGGCAGTCTGCAGACGAATGCCGAGAACCTCGTCGGAGAAGGGATCCAGGCCATGCTCGGCGCACTGCTCCATGGCGCGCTTGTAGTATTTAAGAGCGAGCTCGGCATCGGGGCTAATGTTGGTGTAGTATAGAGCGCGTCGCAGGGAATTGGCGATGGGCTTGGGGTATCTCGTGAATTGGTAGTGGTAGAAGTAGGTGAAGTAGAGGTAGACAGTGTAGCCCGCGATGACGGATACGACGCCGAGTCTTTATCATGTTAGTCGGGTATAAAGACGGGGACATGTAAGCCACCTACATGAACAATCCCAGCGTTGTGGCCCCGGGACTCTGGCGAAAGGCTGTCTTGATGCCAGTCGGGCTCATAGCCACGACCAGACTGCGCAGACCAGCACCGAGGGCACGGCCGGCGAATTGGCGAAAGGTGATCTGAGGCTGAGGCGGCTGGCTCTTCTTGGGCAGCTGGTTCCTCTTGGCCTCGAGCTCCTTATCCGAGCCATCGGCGGACGCATTGGCCCTCGGGCCGGTGGTCTTGAGTCGGCGCTGGTCCGGCCGGAGCGGGATGACGGCGCGGAAGCTGAGGTTGACGGAGCGCGACCGGAGGTGGACGGAGAGCAGACCCGAAGTCGCATGCTGCAGGCATCTCCCACGAAGGGGCCTCAGCGAGGCGACGGCCGAGACCGACATGACTGGCCTGCTACGCAAAGCAAAGCAATGGACAGGCGATGGTCGGAGAGCAACCCCACGTATGATGAGGGGGGAGGTTTTTGGTGATGTCGTAAACCATGAAAAGCTGCAAGTCGTCTGTCCGTCTGGCCATGACGGCTACGCACGGGCCAACCTCGGCGAATGCTGGCCCGTGCGTTTCCAATCAGGCAAGCACTAACGGACGCTGTGGCCGAGGCTCTTTGAACCTTGGAAGGTGGGAGGGGAGCCCTGTAGTTAGCGATCCTTTTGGTGGGGGCTCGGGGGAACAGAGCCCAAACAATGGCATATGACGGAATCTTTAAAGCTCTCACACTCTGTCTCTTCTTGTCCTCACTCACAACCCATTCACTCAATCATCTCCTTCATTATCTACACTCATCACCATGTCTGGAAAGTTCGAGCCCAAGGTCCCTGTCAACTTGGAACCCCCCAAGGACGATCCCATCTCTCAGGAGGAGCTTGCTGCAGCTGACGGTATGGCCCTGTCCCCCGCCGCCATGATGAGGAGTCTCAACCTCTAAGTCCTCTGCAAATGTTGAACTTGAGCTAACTCTATGACAGGAAGAGATGGGGGCAAGTGCTACGTGGCCATCAAGGTATGTCAAGACGCACGCACCGTACAACTCGTCCTCTCCAAGGGGCACGGCTGAACCATCTGGAATGAATCAGGGCAAGGTCTACGATGTCACGGGCAACAAGGCCTACCAACCAGGAGGATCATACAACGGTAATTCTCTGCGTCTCCCGTGAGTCAGCGTGATCCGAATTGGCTAACGCTGCCGCTCTAGTGTTTGCTGGCAAGGACGCCTCGAGGGCGCTGGGAAAGACGTCGACCAAGGCCGAGGACGCGCGCCCAGACTGGCATGATCTGGATGATAAGGAAAAGGGCGTCCTCAACGACTGGGTAACCTTCTTCTCCAAGCGGTACAACGTCGTCGGCGTCGTGGAGGGCGCCACAAACATGGATTGACTAGCCGAGTTGCCTCCGAGCGTCCAAGTCAAGCTGTAGACTTCCCAACTTGAGCCCCTTCCTTTCGGTGCCTCGTGTGCAGTGCAATCACCTAGCTTGTCTGATTATTTCTCCGCTGCTGTGAGCCTTGTGGAGTGTGAGGCCACCTGGAGCATCTTATCTCGTCATTGCTCGCCATGTGGTGGTCAGGGGATATATGAGCTGACGGGAAGTTACAATGCTTTGTTTTAGTATGGATCTATCAACTTGTACTATTGTTTTTCTGTTGGAACTCGACAACATACGACAACAGGATCCATCAGGTTCATACGAAACTACATCTTGGGAACCGACGGTCTGTGCTTGGAACCCCCCATCTCCAGGTCACACCCCAGATGAGGATGCACCACAGACGTTACCCCTTTCAAAGGCTGAATGCAAGCTCGTTCCCACACGGTTCCTAGCCCTCTTCATGCCGGCATCGTAGCACAGGCCGGGCTGCAGGTCTCTCCTCCCGCGGGCCAACCACCGCGCTCCTGGCCTCCTGGGCACCTATGATGACTCCATGCTTGGGAGCTGAAGCACAGCAGGGGACACACACTCTCCAGACCTGACAGGCCCGTTCCACATGGCTCTTACGTGTTTGCAATCGGGAAACCCCCCGTGGCAAGATTTCCAGCCATCGTTGATGTGTAACCGCACGAGGTCCTCGACGATCTGGGTCACGGGCCTGCACGGCTCGCATATGTACCGGGTCTAGAGCAAGCTCCGAAATGAGATTCAACTACGTACGTATATATAAAGCAACACACGATGAGCCGTAAACGGCCAACCTCCCAGACGTAGCCCCCTAACTAGACCGACCCAGAACATGGCCACCCGTCTTCCCACCCACCACCATTACCAAACTGATGTAGCTGTTCAAGAACTTGACTGCTGAGAACCTTGACTGGGCATATGCTGGCCGTCTTGGTAGTTGTGCTGCCCTTGCATTTCCATGGCCCGCCAAGTAGGTGCACAGTCATCGCAAGGCACGCACTGCCGCCACGAGTTCCGGAGAACCTTGACACCAAAGCATTGGTGGTAGGGATCGTTGCGAGCAAAGTGGCAGTAGGACTTGAGACGTAATGTAGAGTGGTTGCACAGAAAGAGGAACTCTTCCCAGTCGCACATGTTGGGTGGTTGAGGGGAGTGGATAGTGAGTATCTGGATTATCAAGGTTAGATAAAGCTGGGTATGGAAGTATTGGTGGCTTACGATGAGTGATTGTGCTTCAGGGCCTTGTATATAGGGATGTGTGTTGGCGGCAGGGTTGAATCTGGAGCCTAGAGTATAGTACGGTTACGGATTGAAGGAACTAGGTTATGAAGAGGATGAGCAAGAAGAGTCCGATGAGGTAGGACTGGAGACCTTTATAGCTGTGACGAGTCTACTTCGACATCAAGAGCCATCTCTCCGAAGGCATGTATGTCCTAGTAGTTGCTAGTTCCTGTGGCTGCCCCCACAGGTTGAACAACCAGCGAGGGGCGCATGGTCACAGATCCAACAGTCTCCGTGCTGACCCAGCATCTCATGCAAGGAATTTGGTGGCACATGCGGTGACTATCTGGTTCGATGAGATCACTTTCCAAGTGTAGAAGCTCTCGTCGCCACGTTTCCGGCAACGTCCTTCTAAAAAGAGCATGTTGCAGGTGGACGAACGCAGATATCCGGGGAAACGTGGGGAGGGGGGGCCAGGGACTCGATGCTCAGGTCGTACAGTGTCCTTGGTGGCAGTCTGATAGAGATTGTAGATGGTGTCGAGTGTGGTAGCTGACAGCTGGAGTGCTGTACTGTGTTTTACAGGCATAAGGAGTGTCCAGCCGCATGGTGCGCGGGGATGAATATTTGGCCTTGACTTCAAGGGCATTCCCACTGAGGCTCATGCCGATGAGGCAAACAGCAAGCTATCTGTGAAGAGGCGTCCAATGGCTTTGACTCGCAAGTATCTCGTGGAAACGAATCACTGGACTGATGCGCGGTTCGCGACTCGACATGTACAAGAACATGCATGCGCGATCGATAGATGCTCCATATCAAGATGAACCCAGCTTGGCTTGGGGGGCGGTCTCCAAAGAATGAATCCACGGGAGGATGCAGAAAAAGTTTGGCTAACGAACGGAGCCGATGCAGGCATCCCACTCAGGCTCGTTGGAGGCGTCGATGGGAAAAGAGAAAAGAACAGGAAGAGAAGTGAGAGAAGCAGGTGGCCGTTAGCGTGGTTTGTTCAGGTGGGAGAAGAGACAACAACGAGATGCCATGTCTTCGCGCCTGTGGTCAGGCATGGCATGACATTAGGGCCATCAGAGACACGCATGATGCAGTTGTCGATGCCACTGGGCACTTGAAGTTTGGATAGGGAGGCTATAAGACGTTGCCAATGAGGGACGAGATGGGAGCTTGATCCAATCAAAGGCCTGCCGCGACTGATGCCGGCAAGATGGTGATTCCTGACTGGAGATGAGCTAGCTACCTAGGTAAGCTACGCAGTTGCGGAGGTTAGTTTGACATCGTGCATGGTCGGAAGTTCCAACAGACGATGGGATCAGAAATTAATTCCCTCCCACACTTGTGTTGGAATGGGTCGCATTCTGTGGACGGATAGGGTGAATGAGGTGGCGCAGCTCTGGATGAGCCTCGTCGGACCTTTCCTTTGGGCTCCAGGGAGAGGATTGATAAGTGGTGGTGGTGGCTGTATGGGCGTGCCAAGATTGCACATTGTGCCCAAGCATGGCGAGATTTCTCAAATGTGGACGAGGAATTGAAGAGGAACAAGTAGACAAGTGGGAGAATGAATGAAGAATGAATGATTGCGTGGTGATGGAGGCCCTCTATTCCGCATTTTTCATGGCTTGAGCCGCATCCTCGTGGTTCGCAAAAAGGCTTCCATGGTCCTTCTCTGCCTTGCCGGGTTGCCTTACAACGCCTGGGTTGAAACTGGCTCCTGATTGGCCGCAGACGCTTCGTGGTTTGGTGCAACGCCTCCAAAGTGAGGCGGCCCAGCGCAAAACCTCCTCCTCCCTCAAAGAAAGTCCCGTCAAGTGTCGTGCATGGATGGAGCCCAACAATTCTCATTCATCTTGGACCTGATTCATCGCTGTTTGGGTCGAGTCCTGTCCTCACCCCTTTTTTCTCTCCTCCTTTTCTTTCGCCCTCTGCCGCCTGCTCGTCCGCCACTTCCTGCCTCGTTCATTCTTGTCATCTCTCACTGGCTTCCTTCCAACAAGGTACCTTGGCCGTTGACGCGAAGCTTCAACTACCTGACCTCATACTCGCTCCGCGAACCTCGACGCCTTTCAACGCTCAGCCTTCAGACGCCGTTATTGCATCTCATCCATTCAGCATCAACAGCATATACCGTCAAACAGTCTATACAGCTTAGCATAGCACAGCACAACACAGCGCTCGTCATCACACAGTCGTCAAACCTGGATCCCTCCCTCTCTCCCTGAGACCAACCCCCACACCTAATGAGGCTCTGCGATCCCGCTCCTCCGGTCTTTGGCTACCTGTATGCTTTTTTCTGTTGATTCTTGGGTTTTTGGGACCTCCGTGCTACCACTTGTCCTGGTTGTTTGCAACGTCTTGAGCCTTTGACACTTGACGATATCCCTTCAAACATTCACACAACGGACCAAACCAAACCATCTGCATCCCTTTCACGGTCTGATCTCTGTATCTTTGCCGTCCTTTGTTTCGTCCCATCTCCGTCCATACTCCTCCTCACTCCCCGTTTCCATCATACCTTGCACAGCCAACGAACCATCACTCAAACATCACCTCTAATGCCCCTCGGTGCTCTTCTTGCCCCTACTCCTCATCCCCTGTGGGATGATCGTTTGAGCTCGTACAACGTCCCAACCAGACGCTGACCTCGAGGCATGAGTAGTTGACCGACTCTTGCTTCCTCGTTCCTAGCCACTTTGCTACAACCTCGCATCAGCGACCTCTCGTCAATGAAGGCCAGTGTTTCTCGGTATACAGTACGAGACCAACACCAGGATAGCCATATTCTTCCTCGCCTGTAACTATAGGGGGTTTCCCTGGACAATACCTTTACCATGAATAACTACAATCCTTCTCTGGGCCGAGGCCGAGGTGCCAACACTTCCACCCAGGCACCTCAACAAACCCCAATCTTGAGTCCCTTTCCTCAGTCAAGACCTCAGGCCGGAATACCCTCCCACTGGAACTGGGGCAATGCTCCTTGGACACATCTAGCCTTCTCCGGTTCCTCCAACGATGGCCAAACTCGCCAGCGAATCCTTGGCTCTGCCGGTTTTGAGTTCCCCGGTCAGGACTATCGGAACAAGCCCATATCCGAGTGTGAGACTTACCCGGATTCCACTTATAGCAGCGGTCTGGCACAGAGCAATGCCAATATCTCCACCTATGGCGAGGATCCCGACCCCGAGTCCAACACTGAGGCCCAGCTTGTTGGAAGGGATCTACAATCCCTCCAACTGCAGACCCAATCTGCAGCCGATGATTCTCCCTTCCAATGGAACCGCCCTCGCCCTCCTGCCAGCATTGCCACAGCCCCAGTCAAGGGAGAACGGCTTTACCCGTGTACCAGTTGCCCCAAACAATGCCGGACCAGGTCCGAGCTGAGGTATGTCCGACAGCTCTCGATGTGAGAAAATGCCTGGCTCACGTTTGTTAGAAAGCACATGCTGAAGCATACCCTGCCGTACCACTGCGATGTTCAGGGATGCTCGCGCGACAAAGGTTTCACCTCCAGGAACGACCTCGACAGGCACAAGAGGACCGTCCATGCGGACCGCTCGGTCGCCGGTCGTTTTTTCGTTTGCCATCTTGATGGCTGCGCCAAGAAGAAGCACAAGGTTTGGCCGAGAGCAGATAACTTCCGGTGCCACCTCGCACGCGTGCATGGGAAAACGTACCGTGCTGATGATGACCTCACCGAATACGTTTATCGGTATGTTCAAATCCCACCCATCTTATCTCTCCAACTATTGCTAAAACATGCTAGCTCTCCGCCTCCATCACAAGATCTCCAGGGCGTGGGAGGATCTGCTATGGATTACATGCAGAGTCAGAGCTCTCATTTTCCTCTCCCTCCCTCATCCGAGATGATCATGTCGTCCACTTTCCGCGACCAATATAGTGAAGAATCGAGGCGTCGGGTCTCACAGCTTCAGACCAACAACGAGGCCTTGCCTCAGATCTCAACTTCAATCTCCTTTGACCGAGACTCATCGAACCTTGCCCCCGTCCAAGAAGGCGATGAGTTTTGCATTGCTCCAGGCTACTTGAACGGGACAGCCTCGAACCCCGGAATTTCCCTCTCCCCCACTGGATGGCAGCCTCCAAATCCCAGTGAACGGAACCTCTCTGGAGGTAGTCAAAGTGCTTTTGGATCTGAGCCGCAGGGTTCTGCTCCATCGATGACCATGGAAGACACATCCCGGGATAATCAATCGGATATTGGGGCGTCTGGCACACAAAGCTCGAATACCGAAGATCAAGAACCTCAGCAGCCTGATGTCAGGATGACAGACGCAGATGATACCCCTGCTGCAACGTCAACCCCGCGAGGACAGGCTGCAAAGGACTCTTCCAGTCCAAGCCGGGAATCGGTGAACGCTGTCCTGGACACAATTCCCAAACACTTGATCGAGAGCTACCTGAAAGTCAAAGAAGGCTCTGCTTTATCCAAGGATGATGCCTCAAAGCAGGATACGGCCGTTGGCAAGGGCCAGAATCAAACGCATAAATGTACATATTGTCCAAAGACGTTCTCCAGGCAATGCGAGCTCAAGTAAGTACTGGTCAGCCTAGACCATCCCGCGTTTGCTCTATTAACGCGTACCCTTAGGAAGCATCTTAAGAGGCACTCTAAGCCGTACGGTTGCACGTTCCCCAACTGTCGAAAGGTTTTTGGCAGCAAGAACGACTGGAAGAGACACGAAAGCATTCAACACTACCAGCTCGAGACGTGGAACTGCGACCATCCCAAGCCAAATTCAACAGAAGTGTGCGGAAAGGTCTGCCACCGCCGTGAGAGTTTCCGGAACCATCTTACCAAGGAGCACTCTATCTCAGACTCGACCACTATCGAGGAGAAGCTCGACTGCTGCCGGAAAGGACGCCACTGCGATGTCAAGTTCTGGTGCGGCTTCTGCGTCAAGATCATTGAAATCACCGAGGCCGAGAATGCGTGGGCCAAGCGATGTGACCACATCGATGATCACTTCTGCGGCCGCGGACAGCCCCTGAAGCGCATCTCCGAGTGGAAGCACGAAGATCCCAAGGACAACGAGGCCAGCCCAAATCGTGAGACCGAGTCAGACTCGCCACCGCAGTCTTCCAACACGGGTCCCAGGTCCCCTAATAGCTCTGCGCCAACTGCCGAGGCCAAGAAGAGCACCAAAACTCGATACATATGGGAATGTGTGAGTCTTGACCTCTCCTCGCCGTGTAAATGGAAACTAGCTGACCCCAAAAAATAGTGCAACTGCAAGGAATACCACAACTATACGAGCGGACCAGGCTGCTTCAACTGCGACCACAACCGTTGTCAAGGGTGCAAGCTCAGCGAGGTGCCCGTTGACGATGGCGCTTAGATTTGGGCTAAACGCTACCCTCCAGCAAACGTGGCTTCTTTTCTTTCTTCTTTTCTTCTTGGGATTTTTGGTTGAAGAAATGGGCGGCCGCGTAGGCTGAGTGATGGTTTGATTACTGCTTTGATGATATGGATGGATAGATATATGACGGATGATATACCCTACTTGCTACCTGGCGTGCTTGGATACAACAGTTGAGGAAGAAAGAAAAGGGGAGGCCAGCGGTTTGGGCGAGGTTTTTTCTACTACTATATGATTTATCACGACTGCTTTTCTTTTGTTGAGTTGGGCACTCTGTTGTTTAGTTAGTCACTCGCAAAGACATGGAGTGTTGGGCACAGGAACAAAGAATACAGTTTTTTTTAACACAGCATTGACATTGGAGCCCATGCTGTACAACACGATAAACCCATTTTGTAATTTAATAACGTGCAGTGTGCATCACCCCTCGTCCTCCCAGCTGAGACTATCCCGACATGCAGACTGACAGAAGTGGCACCTGATAATGCCGGCGGCAAGGATGAGTGTGGGTGGAATCATTGCCCCCTGATAAATATACATGTCACTTATGATTGGATTCCTGTCATGGTTTCTTTCCTGTGGGTGAGATTGGCAAAGGGCAGGCATAGGCGCCGCCATGACGGAAACCGAGCCTCGGGCTGCAGAGACATGCAACGCCACAAGTCCATTCCAGCTTCCCGTTTTCCCTGTGCTGGCTTGTACCGCGTGAGAAGGCCCAAGAGGCCCAGGTGCTGCATCCTAGGCGCCCAAGGCGCGTATTCTCCAACCCGAAAGAGGTAATTACATCAGTAGGAGCAACGGGCTGGCGAGCTGGTTGGCTGGTTGGCTGGCAGGATGTGTGGGAGGAACTCCAGCTGCACCTCCATTCTACCCTTCTACGCCTGTAAGAGCCGCAGGAGGGTGGCAGATTCCCCAGTCTGGTCACCGAGTCCATAGCCGCGTGGGTCTGTCTCAGTGGTCACATCCCGTCGTCAGCAAGCGCCCGAACGGCTGTGCTAGCATCTAGTCGATGAGATCCCTCACTAGCAAAGGTTGGCATCGGGGTACGGACTCACGGCGGCATGAGTTGAAGGAAATCCAAGTGCCGAGATGTGATCGGCAAGCAGGAAGCTCTTGCCAGCATCGTGGAAAGCCACCCAGGATCGGGATCTTGACCCAGATGAGCTGAACAGGGGTTGACGGTTGGGGGCCAGCTATGACAGAACCGGCGGCAGTCGCAGTCATCGATAGCGTCCTGCACCCATCCTTTCCGCGAGAACTTCATAGTGTGTTAGGCAGGGTCGGCGACGTTCTTGGTGGTTGGCCGGTTGCTGGGACACTGCGAGTTCATCACCACAGCCAACTAACTAGCTGAGCCTTGATGATAGATCATGTTGTACAGCAGAAAATTATCATCTTGTCAATACTCTCATGTCGTCAAAGGGCTGAGATCCGGGCCCGGGGAAAAGCAAATTCAAAAAGTAAAGAACCATTAACAGTGCTCAGTATAGCCCGGGGGGGGGGAGGGGTTGATCAGACTTGCTTGGTGACCATCAGGCCCTTTGACGCTCATGGTCCTATAGGAAAGGTTCAAGGGCAGTAGGCTATCCCACCCGTGTCTCAGTCACGCAAGATGTGTCTTCAGCCTGAGTCGAGCTGGTCTGGGGATAAAAACGACTGCCAGCCAGGGGTGGTGGCTATGACGACGAGGGTAACAATGACAGGATGCATGTCAATAGAAAACGCATGTAAGCTTTCCGGTGCGTCACAAGTCGACAGGGTCCAAGATATTCAGGACCTTGTCACCCTGTGAGGTGAGGTATTGCTCGCAGAGAGATCCTGGTCTGGTCATTAGAAACACGCTGCAAAAGAAAGGGGCCCGCCGCCACAGAGGGTCGCAACCGCGGGCGCGGTCTCGCGGGCATCTTTTCTTTTTCTTCAGCACTGTGGGCAAATGAATGATACGTCGAGGGTCTTTGCCAGTAGTTGATAGACATGACGGAGGACGGGGGGCCGGCCAGCAAACGGCTTGAGACTGGTGGTGGGCCTCCTGTCGCCGCATGCCAGTGTGCCCCAGACTTGTCGAGGCCTGCGGTTATCTCTTCTGTGAGCAAGGGGCGACGCCTCAGAGGGCTGAAGGATGAACTGGCCCAGGATTGCGACGAACCGGGATCCCAAGAGGACGAGATTGGAGGCTTCAAACTACCGAAAACAGCAAGGGGATGAGGTGACATTCACTGCCAATCGCCCGTCACCCTGGTTCGCCGTCCACCATTGGATGCTTTTTCAGCTCGACGATCTGCCGAAGAAGGCGTAAATGTCCGGAAACGAGAAAAGATGCCCGGAGTGGGAACTTGCACGAGGCAGAACCCCATCTGCAGCCAGCGATGGGTCTCTGTTCAGCCCCTCGTCCCTGATGGCGCGGGTTCTTATTGACGGGGCATTTGATGCCCCTTGCTCAGCCCATCTAACCGGTCTGTGTTGCCATCGTGCATCGAGTTGCCAGCCGGCCTGGGGGGTCATCCAATACGGAGCACAACTCAAGTGCCAAGATAGTGCTGGGTTGCGTTGACGAACATTGCCGCAGCCACAAACCTCAGGGACTTGACAGAAGTGTTGGCGGTTGGGGGCCACCCAACCCATGTGTGGTGTTACACAGGAAATGCGGCAGCTCTTCAGCTGTCCTCCCGCGGTCCAATCGAGATGGACTGATGTGTCCAAGAACGCCGCCAGGGGTCATGCCGATCCGACAGATCAGTGGACGAACCGGATAGACGGGATTTTTAGTCTAGAGGGAACCGGGGTCAAGACGATGTTGAGCATCCACTGTTGTACGGTCCACGGAGCAGGTACCTACAGAGGAGACCAAGCCCCGGGGCCGCAGCTGTCGTTCGTTGGCAAAGCAGATTCAACGTTGGGTGTTGCCCCCACCACGATACGCCATCTAATAACTCCTACCTAGAAACGAGGCAACTAGACGCGTCCAGTTTGTGCAGTCTCGAGGGGACAGGCCGTGTCGGGTACTGAGCCGAGACGGGAATCCTGTCGACAGAGGTTTGAAATTCCCTTTTCGACCGTGTAGTATTTAGACTCTCTTTGGCAGTGTAAAGTGTCTCTAACGATCAGCAAACAGTCAAGCGATATCGATGGCGGCGGTGCATGGGCGGCTGGCCTAGCATCGTGTACCGAAGTTGGGGTGGGATTGGGCTCGATAGACCGACATGGGTGCCCCCTGACGGCAAGACGGGTCACTGGATGCCATCGAGAATGGCAAGAAGCCAGGAATGGAGTAAAGAGCGAAAGTCAAGGCACTCGAGATACAGCTTCAGGCACGGGATGACACCGTGCAGCGGATGCCAAGTGGAGGGATGGGTGCAATTGGAGAAAAAGGGTTCTGGTACAGTTGCTCTCACTCAAGCTGGGCGACGAGATGTTGTTGGTTGTGTTGTCCTTAAGTGGGGGCTATTCCTCTTTTGGAATGGCCGGATCAGTTGCACGTCGGACTCGGCCAATGAAGGAGGTTGAAAAGGGTTAGCGAAGTCCTTCGAGTTCCACTTTCCTCTTCTCCCCACCAATCAGGCCCACCTTTCCTGCCTTTTTCTGCTGCCGCCTTTCCACGGTGGGCCCAAGGGTCCTTCCTCAACTCCAGCGATTGGCGCGCACCGCTAATCTCGCGTTCTCGCTTCTTGTCACCCCCTTCATTCACCCCCTTCACCCATCACGGCTCAAACCCAAGCTTTGGGGAGGGGAGGGGGGAGACAAGAAGAGACTGACAACCATTTCAGATGAGAAAACTTCCAGCGGCCACTCCCAGACCCGACCTACCCGCCTGTCGTCTGCCACGATGCGATTATAGATACGCTAACGATCGGACAGCCGCTCCTACCTCCGATGCTGGAAATAGCCAGCCCAATCCGTTCTTGCCCTCCCGGCAGGAAGCTGTCATTGGAACGGAAATGGCTTAGCCCCATCATCCCGCCCACATGCTCCAGCACACCAACCAAATACCATCCCGCATCTTCATCTCCATCTCTCTATCTCTCCATTCTCCATCAACCGTTAAGCTTAGCTGCTCCACCTCCGGTGGGCTGCTTCGCTCGTGGCCTCTGCGCTAGACTAGGATCTGCCATTCCGCCAGTCTCGTCATTGACCACCTCACCCAGGGCCGTAGGGCGAGACGGACGGATGGTCTTCAGTTGAGGCCCATGGCCCCCCGCGTCCTGGGAGTGGTCGGCTCTCAACTGCCAGCTGGACCACGGATGGCCTAGCCAAACACCACCAATGGTTAACGCCAGAGAGGTCATAGCGGCGTCTAGACACGCGCCAAGCACCTACGCGCCAACAATGGCTTGAACATGCCTCAAACCTCACCTCGATGCCCACGTTTATTTGTGCGAACGAGCGCCTCAAGCCCGAGGAACACCAGGCAGGTTAATCTTGATGGACGACTGACTGACTCGGGATGGTTCTTGTCAACAGCCGTTTCAAGCCACTACCGTCCGGATCTACCGTCGGGGTCACGTCCGTCCCTCTTCGCTCGCACGCCATTGTTCATCCCTTAACGAATTTCCTCTCTCGGGTCATGGCAGATTCCATATCTTCAAGTATCCACACAGTCACCGTTTCCTCTGTCCTGCCACCGTTCTGCGGCAACGTGGTTGTCACCGCTGAAGACGACGGTGCATGGCATTTGAGAATCAAAGGGCCGGGAGGGCGGAGCGGGCCACACTGGCGGTGGCGTCAAGGCCCTGTGTGCCTTGACTAGCAGTATACCCACGAGGGCAAACGTTCAAGGTTCGTCCGTCATGATGGCAGCCTTTCTTCAGAGTCTAATTCAACACACAACTCTATACCCGAGGTAGCCGCCATCAAGCCCATGCATATCTTGCAGGTTGTGCTGGCGCCGTGGGAGCTGAGTCGTTTCCCTCCCCTCGAGTGGTCACTGACTGTCTTGGAACAAGCATCTAAAGGCTTCACCTGTGTGGACTCGCAGGCGATAGTGTTCTGCCCACAATAGGCAAGTGCTCTGTGGTCAAGTGAACCCCGGCTTCGCCCCGAGAAATCAAGAATTGCGATAGCCACCCGGGGCGTCGATTCGGGCACTGGGGTTAAGGTCCCCGAGGAGGTCTTTGGCGCGAACCACGCCCACTAACTCCGGTTTACCTACTGTTTCAGTTCAGAACGGATGGAGTCTGCCCACCCTTGAGGAAGCCAAGTACCAGGATGCCTGGGGCCTGGGATTGCTGCACTCGACAAGGAGGGGAGCAAAGATCAGCGCTTCTCCGTGGCCGTGGCTTGCCCCGCCACTCCCAATCCCGAGGTAGGAGAGGTACCTGGTACAAGATGCGGCTCTGCTGGCTCTGCTCAGGGACTCAAGTGTGCCCACGCTTGAGGATGTGCAAAGCGCCCTCACAGACGTCTTTGCACCTCGAGACTGGGGTGGTCGACCTCGCCTTAAAGATCAGCTTCCTCTCGCCCTCCCACAATGGACTCTTTTTTTTTTTTTACTTGGCTTGCTATTCAGCAAACAGTCCCAGGCTCATCACTTCCACTTTTTCTCAACGAGCCTTTCTCATCCCGGCCTTTCAACCCTGCCAGCCGTCTTTTGGTGCCTGGCTAACATACATTGTGCCCTGCATCGCATCCATCACCAAGTACACGCCTCATCTTCATATGCCATACCTGCCTACTCTTCCCATGATCTCGGCACGACGCGTACATATCCTTCCCACTTACCTGCCCTGAGCCAATATTTTTCTCTGCTTCTTTTTTTATTCATCGTGCTCTTGCCTAAGAAACACGGCCATCATGGACTACAGCGTCTTCCCTAGGGATACTGATGTGATGCCTAGATTGGCATCTGAACATCATTTCCAGGCCTATTCCAGCTCTGGCACGCATTACGGCAATCACCAGGACTTTGAAGGTCCGATTGATCCTCGTCTCCAAGACGGAACTCATTGCCAACGACCCGACCTACGCATGCAACGATTCCTCCAGGAGCAGCCAACCCTGTGGTTCGAACCGCACCCATGCCCCATGCCAAACCCTTCCTATGGCTACCCTTCGGTTGTCTCGTCGATTGCACCTGGCGCACAGTTTCGACACGACTCCCCGATCTCATACCAGCAATCGTTGGCAACCAGCGATAATGACCCATACGTTGATAGCACCCAAGGCCCATCTACTCCTCCCAACAATCTCATCTCGTCTCCTCATATTGCCCCGCAGGACTCCCACTCTCCTCGACTTGTTCTCACTGGCCTCGCCGACCCAGGCGCCGGCTCGGACAGTTCCACGTCGACTCCATTCTACCATGACAACAACCCGAATCCTTTCGCCTCGCTAACCACCTCAACTTTCGGGGTTAACACCAAGACTCAGACGTTTACGGCCTATCCCGACCTCCAGGATGTTGACACGGAAGATGCACAACAGGACGACGAAGGGTCCAGCAGTGATCTTTCCAGCCCAGCCAACCGCGATGACGACGACGATGAGGAATACAAGCCCACGCGCCGAGCCAAGTCATCCCGAGCCTCCAAGAGTACCCCCCGCCGTGGGCGCCCAAGACGATCGAGCTCTGGTACAAATGCCAGCAAAACAAAGATTTCCAAGCCGAGTCCTTCATCCCGCACTACCGCGGCCCGCAAGCTGGTCTCGTCGTCTGCTGGCAATACCAAGGTCTGCCCACACTGCAGCAACGGGTTCACAGATCAGGCAACGCTCCAGAAGCACATCAACTCCCTCCACAAGCGTCCTTTCACCTGCGTCTTCCACTTTGCGGGGTGCGATAAGGTGTTTGCCAACAAGAACGAATGGAAACGTCACGTCTGGGCACAGCATCTGAACCTCCACTACTGGCTCTGCACAAACGGCCCATGCGGACATGCATCGAACCCAGAGGGTGGCAATTACTCCAAGATTCCAACCCATGGTCGAATCTTTAGGCGAAAGGACCTATTCACGCAGCACATCCGTCGGATGCACGCGCCTCCTCATGTTGTCAAGGCAGAGAAAGACAAGAACCTCCCTTCTGATTGGGTGGCGCTGGAGAAGGAGATGCAGAGCCAGGCAGTTCGACAACGCTGCGAGCTGCCGACGTTCATGCGTTGTCCCGCCCAGAACTGCGGCGTCGAGTTCAACAATGGCATAAAGACATGGGACAGCCGCATGGAGCACGTTGCCATCCACTTGGAGCGCGCGGCCAGCGACGAAGAACCAGCAGTACTGTTCGGTGGTCCCAACGACGAGGCACTCACAAGCTGGGCGTCAAGCCAGAACGTGAAAGTCATCGAGTGGACCACGGGAGGATGGAAGACATGCCAACCTCTCAAGGCGACCAGAGTCGAGCTCTGCGAAGCTCCAAGCATTGAAACGATTCTGGACGAGGACGCCGAGGGCGAGGAATGCCTATAGAAAATCAGGAGTCGGACAGAGGGGGCGCCAGTACGATGCGCCAAGGTGATGCGAGGAGCATCAACACTCGGCAGCTTCAGCGCCCCCAGAAGCTGAGGAGATTCGGGCGTTGTTGTTTTGATTTTTCTTGATGACCCCTTGGGCTAGGATCAGGGTTTGCACGGTTGGACATGATTAATTGGTGACGATGGATAATTTGCTGGCGTCCAAATTGGGTTTTTCTCTTCTGTCGTCATGATACCACCATCGCATCGGCATGGAAGTTTTTGGTTGGTGCGATGGAAGTTTTCTATAATGGGCATATTTCCTTTTTTCTTTCCTCTCTTGTATGTAATTTCCCATGCCCTCTTTAAGGGCTGTTGCATTATTCATTTTGGTTCATTCATCGTCACCATGAGCGTTTCAGACGAGGGTGCTATTATACGTTGCATTACGGTAGAATACGGAGTGGATAGAGAGTTGTAATGCCGTTTACGATTTAATGAATTGGGGATTTTATAAAGTCATCAACGACTCATTGGTCAGAAAGCACCTACAACTTGGACATGACAGACGTTGAGCATCTCGATCATCACCTCGTCAGTTCCGTCATTACCCGCAGAGCCTCAACGTCCCTCTCTTGTCCTCCAGGCGCCCTTCCATGGCCTGTTTCCATCCATGTTCCAGCTTCATTCCAGCTCATGCAGTGAGAATCCTCTCAGCCATCAGCCGCACGCATCAGTCCAAGCCCCCGGGGTATGGCATGCCCAGGCCAGCCCTCTTCTTCCTCTCAACCATGACCCATGTACCGTTTACCTTGTACCGTGCCAATCTCTCTCTCTCTCTCTCTCCCCTTTCCCCTCGCTGCAGGAGGGCTGCATCTAGATGCAGCCC